>BOSO01009878.1:0-15390 GCA_018403395.1 Gorsachius goisagi
CAGAGAGGGGGTGGAGGCCCCATCCCTGGGACCATTCCAGGCCAGGTTGGCCGGGGCTGTGAGCAACCTGATGTGGTTCAAGGTGTCCCTGCTCCTGCAGGGGGGTTGGGCTGGGGGACCTCTGGGGGTCCCTTCCCACCCAAAACCTTCTATGATTCTATAAGCTTGAGGCTCTGAAAACGCCGCTTCCCACAGGCAACTCCAGTGGTAAGAAATGGAAACAGCTGGGATTATTTTTCTGTCCTTGATTTTTAAATAAAACCCTGTATTCCTTAAAGGTTTGGAGTTGTAGGGATAGCAGTTACACCTGCACGTGTCAGCCTCAATATCCCCAGCTACGCGGTTTTCCACATTTTCTAAGTGCAGTGGTTACACACAGCCCCTGCGCCTGATGTTTGACACCTCCGTGTCACAGGGAAGATAAAAAGAAACATCGGTGCCTTTATTTTCAGCGATGCGTTTGAAGTGTGGCACAGCGTTCCCCTTCTCCCCCGTCACTGGTTATGTTCCAGGCTGCTGCCCTGTTTGCTTTGCCGTGGCTCACCCTGTAGGTGCTGGGGTGCCCTGCGCTCTCCTACGGCGAATCGACCCTTTGGGCTGTCGGAGGGGGCCCGTGCACCCCTTGTGGTTAAACCTCTCTGTGGTTTTATGGGCTTGTTCCGACGCACAAGAAAGGGTTTAATTCAGAAAGATTTTCTTTACGGGCTTCCGCAGAGCCTGTTGGGTTGGTGCTCCCGTGTTTTATGACTTGTTGCCATGATAATTCAGCTCATCTTACAGGTTTCTCTAATTGTGATTGATGTGTAATCATTCATTTTATTGAACCTCATTAAGGTCTGCGAACCTCTGTACCAACTTACAGTAATTAGAGCCCAGATAGCCGTTCCATCTGTTCCCAAGCACTGTTTAATTAATGAACTTTCAACGTGTGCCTTGCCTTGTAAAAGCCCTCAGTATTTGCACGTTGTTGAATAGGATTTGCGTGCCAGCGTTTCCGTTTTTTTTAAATACCACAGCAACATGCATTTTGGAATCCCAAAAGTCAACACACAAAGCGCTGGGATCTCGGAAAGCAAAGTGGCGAGATTTTACTTTTTGCTTCAGTTTTCCATGCCAGTTATGGTGTCTGTAAAACCAGCGTTCACAGCCAGAAGGCTCACCTGGACCTCAGGGTGCTTTGTAACGCCCAAACCAGCAATGTCTGACCTTCCCCGGTGTCACTGGAAACATACAGAGGCCAGGGAACAAAAGGTTCCATTTTTCACTTTAGGACTTAGGGGAGAACACTGGTGATCTCCCATGTGCAGGCGCACATTTTCCTCCCCTTGTATTTCATCTTTTTGTTACATTCAAGGCATCAGGACGGAGACGGCTTTGTTGGGTTGTTTGGGGTTTATTTGTAGTATTCAGTACAATGAGATTTTTAGGATGGAGTGGAATCCACCAGTGCTGCTGGGGTTCTCAGGGAGGCTATCGCAATAACCGTCCAGAATTGCAAGAAGACAGTGGGGCAGGAGTTCCTCAGCGAGCGTTTCGGCCACTTTACCTCTCTGTGTTTCAGCTCTGCAGTAACGTGCTCAGTCAGCGATTTATGCAGAACGAATAAATAGTTGCATTTTTCAATAACGAAAGTGAACGTCTGTTCCCCGGTCGGACAGGAGGGGCAATGTTTCAAGAGCGTCAGGGTGTTTAAGAAAAACCATCTTGGAAGACTTGTGTGTGTTGAGAATGTGCAGTCAAATAGGTGTGCTGACCGTGGACGCGGGGTCACCATCACGCCCTGGAGCTGGGGACACGAGGGAGGAGGAGGAGGACGACGCTTTTCCTGGGGCGTTTGTGCCTTCATGAGCTGTTGCTGGGGTTTATACACGGCGCGGTATCGTAGTACTGTGGTTGTGCTTTACCGAGGTTGGGTTGATCTGTGTTTACCTTAGATATTCAGGACGAGAATTAAGTCCTACTGCTCAACTCCCTCAAACCCCTTTTCGGCATCCCGAGGCAGGCCGTCTGTCCGGGCCAGCCGTCCCTGCCTCCCCCCGGATGCGTTTCAGCCGGCGCTTTGAGTGCGACTGTGCCCTGGAGAAGCAAAATACGAAGTGAAATGAAAGCTTGGGGCACGGGGCTGAACCCGCCACGTTTAGAAACGCGAGCCGTATTGCCTGCCTTCGGGATTTAAGGCGTTCTTTGCGAAATGAGGATAAAGAGCCCCTGGTCTCTGTCTACCTTCAGCGTGCTGTTCTCTAGCGTCGCGGGTGTCTGAGGTAAGGCACAGGCAAACTTCTCGCTGTCGTGACAGTTCTCGGCCCTGTTAAAGTGTTGTCATGGCTTTTCCTCATGCCACTGTCGTCTTCTGGGCCAGTTCTAACGTAAATGTTGAGTGCCTGCGTTGCCCCAAAGGAGAGCTTTCCAAACCAGTTATTTTTAATTCCTTTTCCAATATTTCCACATGCTAACTCATCCTCTCACCGCTGGCCCCGCACTGTACCGGTCCATTTAGGGAATCTAAATGTGGTCCACTGCCCCTGCTTGTAACTGAAGTAGTTTAACTTGCAGGTTGCTGACACATCTGCCAGAAAAAATTGTTTTTCTCAAGCTTTTGGGAAGTGCACGTGCTTTGTTTGGGGATGTGCCCGTTTGTGTGAATATCGGGTGCATGAGGCTCGGCTTCGGTGCCCCCGCTTTCTCCACTGGTGACGTCCTGCATGTCAAAGACCGTGATCTTATTTAAGTTCCTCCTCCGTTATTCCACGGGCTGGGATTGAGTTATAACCAAATGAATTAGGCTTTTTTTAGGAACAAACTCATGCAGCATGTGCATTTAATCAGGCTTGTTTAGAAAATCATGCCGCTGCTTTACAAGCTGATAGCTAGGAGCATGCAGTCCTGTTTACATGGAGAAAGCTCTGGGATGGTGTTTCTGTGCCGTCCCTTTCCTGCTCTCCGGAAGCGTTTGGACTCAACAGTTGAACGTGTCAGCAGAGCAAAAACGTACAGGCAGTCTTGGTGAGATTTTACCAGCAAAGAGAGCGCCCTGACGAAGGAATGAGGGGAGAAGCGTCTTGCCCTTCGCTCGCTTTCCCTTTCCGCCGCGTTCCTCCGCAGGCAGGTCCGTGTCCATGTCCGTCTGGATGCGTGGCCGCAATCCTCCGGAGCTGCTGTGCCACCTCCTAGGCGTGTGCCCGCTGAAGGAGCGCACCTGAAAAGTTCTGATTACCCGTGCTCTCCTCTAGGCTGCTGCTTTAAAGGAACAGAGTAGTAGAGGTGGGGTTTACCCGAGTGGGAGAGGGGTTCCAAACTCACCTCGCCTGTGGTGTTACGCTGCCAGAAGCACGGATGGGATGGCGAGGGGACGGGGGCTCTGTCGCTGAGGCGCGCTCGGTAGCGTCGTGCGGATGGCGTGGGCTCTTGCTCCCTGGAAGCGCTGCTCTGTTCCCTCTGCCGAGCGGATTGCTGTCGGGATCCAGCAGGGCAGCCCAAGGGACCGCTGCTCCGGGCGGATCGGCGCCAGCCTTCTGCGGCGCAAGAAGGTCGATGTGCTGGAATCGCTGCGCTTACTGCAGCAGAAGGAGCACGAGTAGCGTCGTGTATGTTGTACGCATAATTTAGCAATATTTGCTTTTAAACCTAGAAGCACAGGTCCCCTTCCACTCTTAACTAAATAGAAGTGCTAATTAAGTGAATTACTTAAGGCTTGATGGGCAACTGATTTTAAATAATAGACATTTACATGAAGATTTTAGCATTGCCTGTATTTTGTTTACTACTGATTTCGTAAAATTTTTTTATTTATGTTAAGATTGAAATATTTATAACAGTTCTTCTGTATGTCGCCTGTAAAACACGGGCTACGTTGTTTGGGTTTATTTAGGGAGATGAGGAGGATGTTGTTCTATCAGTTGTTAAATGTTGTTGTGTGTTAATCCGTGTTTTAGAAGTTCAAAGACTGCGCTAGCACGTCTTCCTCTGTTCTTTATGCCGTTGGTAAAGATGTCCTCGTATCAAGCATTCACATTTGTGTGAAAAATAGAATTCAGTTCAGTCCATGCATAGATTGTCAGAAAGATTAAAGTGTGCATCGCGCAATTTTTCTTCTCTCAGAAAGGGGCCTTTGATGTGCTAATGCTCGCTTTCGCTCTGCTCAGTCCGAAGTGCTGGGCATTGTTTTGAGCCGCAGAGCAGTGTCTGCTCCACAGGCAGACCCCGAGACCCCGGCCGCCCCACCTCGCTCAAGGTAGCGTAACATAAATATGCAATCATATTAATGGCGTTACACCCTGGGATCAGGTAACGGTGCGCTGGCACAGATAAACACCACGGCAAAGCCAAGGCATTCATTGAAAATAGAGGTTGCAAAAAAGCCAGATATTTAATTTCAAACAATCCGCTTCGGTGTGTCAGCTTTACTGCTTTTACACCAAGGCCTATAATTCAGGTTTAAAGTAGAAGAAAGCTTGGCAGTGCCATAGGCGCGGTAGTCTGTTAGAATCACTCTTGAAGACAAAGCCGTAATGCATTTCCAAAGTTAATTAGCAAGTGAAATTATTTGGATGGCCTCATGTTGTGTTGCAGGGGATATTTTCTGGCAAATGGATGAAATTTTGCGGGCTGCTCACAGGACCGACGCGCAGCTCATGTAGCAGGGGACTGATGGAGGTCATGACACAGTTGGTGTAACCACCTTGCGCGGCCAAGGGCTGCCTATACCTGCTCTTACGTTTGCCAGACACCCGCTCTCCTTCTGTTACTGACGGTGAAGAGCTGGCTCACCCAGTCCCTCACGGAGATAAATAAGGGCAGCGTTAGCGTGCAGCCGCGCGGGAGTTATTTCGGTGTTGGTTATGTTCTGCAGAAGATGGGATAGTTGACAACTGCGTGATTAAAAACCTTCCTTCTTAAAACTGGGTGGAATTCGCCGGTCGGGTTTTGAGCGAGCGAGTGCAATAGCCGTAAGCTGGCCTCTGGAGGTGGACACCGTAGGGAAGTGCCGTCAAGTGAGCTGAGCAGCCTTCTGCTCGGCATTCAGAAAACTTGCCTATGGTGTTTCTCCAGCAGTAGGAGACTTCAGCTTTCAAAAAGCGGTAATTACACAAACAGTAAGTTGCAAGCGAAGCAGTAGAGTAGGAAATCTTCAAAACTGCCTCTCAGACTTTCTTATTTTAACTAAAAATCAAATTTTAATTAAAATATGTTAGTTCAGAAAGATTATAGCTGGGCAGAATTTCACTGGTAAGACTTAACAAAACTTGGAAGAGAACCTGTATAAAGAAAAACCTTTCATAAACCTGCACTGGAAATATCTTCTCCTGAGGTTCGATGGCAGCAGCACCCGGCATTACTGCTGTGGAGCCTCTTCCCTGGGTCACCGTCCCTATGTATTGTCCCAATATATTCTCCTTCTCTGTTTGCTCCCACTGACTTGGCTGCATTAAAAATTCACCTTCTGCTCTGCCCCTTTCTCTTTGGGGCCCCCATGATCTCCTTTTAGATCTGACATGGCTCAGCAGCGAAGGGCTTCAAAGAACTTCAGAAATTTAGCTTAAGGGGCGCTGTCCTCGAGAAGGTAGCGTCAACACTAAGAAAATGATGCACTTCACTGGAAGCCAAGAAGAACAATAAGAAAACTTCCCCAGGTTTTTGCTCAGTCTGGGCCTGTGATGGGGGCTGTGGGGGTTTTGATAGCCTTGGCGGACAGGACAAGAGCTGCAGAATGGTCACCCACCTTTCTCTGTGGCAGCTCTAGCTCGCTCGTTTGCCTTCTGGAATCAGATTTGTTTTCCATTTTAACAAAGTGCCGCCGTTCTGTGAATGGGCCGTCACCTCATCACGACGGAAGCGCGTGCTCCATAACCCGGACCCCTCGGTGATGGGCGGCCGGTGATCGCATGGGTGACGGCCAGTGCCCCGGTGTATCGGTGTGACCCCGATCTTCTGAGCACCTGGGGGGCTTCACCAGGGGGACGGGTCATTCCCTGGTGACGGGCAGCTTCCTCGGCCTGACCCCAGCCCATCTCTACATGCTGCAGTACGCTTTCATAGCTCTTCATTTGAAAACCCAGCCTAAATGCCCCAGTCCGGGGGAAGCCCCAGTGGCACTTCACCCGTTCTTTCTGCCCGCCTTGCTGCTTTTTCATAGAATCATAGAATTGTTGAGGTTGGAAAAGACCTTTAAGATCGAGTCCAACCTTTATGAGTTCCGTTGTCTGACTCAATTCTTTCTGGGGTGCCATGTCGCCACAGGACTTGTTTTTCAAGGCCAGGGATAGTGTTCCGGGCAGTGGCATGGGACACAGGGTATGTTTCCAGCCATCCGGTGGTTGCTTCCACCATGGGGGTTTTCAAACCCTTTGCCTTGTTTCTCTTGTCTGATTTCGCAGTAGTTGGGGTTTGTGGTGTCTTGGGGCAGTTTCCAGCACTTGTGTCCTTGTTACCGGTACGCGACAGCCTGCTTTCTGATTGTGCCTCCCTCTCCTGTGTATTTACGGTTAGTCTCGACCCGACGGGTCCCAGGCACTGATGCAGCTGCACGGCCTTCGGCAGCTTCCCCGGGACCCTCTCTGCCTTCTCACCATCATTTCTCATGTGCTTGGATTTAGAACCTGGTTATTTAAATAGTGTAGGTGCAGCTCAGTCGTTAACTCACCTCTTGCCCTGTAATTAAATGTGATGATAAGACTGTGGCTAGCCTGGGTTACTCAAAAATCTGTGGGGAAAGCTTTTTAGAAACAGTAGAGCATGGAGAAGTTGTTAGCAGCAGCGAAGCTGTTGCATTAATTTGCCTTTTTGTTAAGGACTCGCTTACGTTTTAAGCTTTGCTTCCTCCCCTCCCCACTCGCCCCCCAGCCCCACTTTATAAGTAAAAAAAGCAGATTTCGTAAACATGCACCAGAATTGTAATTTACTCCTTTGGGGAAGCGGAGAGACATCCCAGCATGCAGACTGGCTGAGCTGTGCAGTGAAAGGGGAATCCATTCCCCCTACTGAGAGGTCACTTCCAGGGAAAAAAAATGTTATTTTAAATGCTGCCTCAATGGTCTGCTTTTGGGGATGAAATTCTGCTGAAACGGCCGCGTGCCCGCGACAAGGCTGCGCGGCCGAGCGCGGGGGGTGCGCGCTGCTGTACCTGTTGCAGGCTGCGGGCTTGAAAGAGTATTTTAATTTAATGGATTTTAAGCAACATTATTCAAGGATCAACAAAAGGCATACTGTGTTATATGAATAAAAGATTTCCTCGGGATACTTGTTAACCCTCCGCTGCCTAGCTAATGGCATTGAAGTGCAGCCACCTGGCAGGGAGATTTGGCAGTCAGCTGCCAAGGAGGGCCCCGGCCGGCGGCCCAGGTGCTGCGCCGTGCCTGCCCCATTGCTGCGGCGCAGCGCCCAGCGTGACCGCCACGGGCGGCCGGGGCGAGGCGTGGGGGCGGCTGCTCCCGGGGACCCGCTCCCGGGGCTCCCCGCTGGCCGCAGGTAGAGCCCGAGTTACGGGGGCTCGTGCGGCGGGACGGGAGGGGGGCAGCGCGGAAGCGTCGCCTTGCAGTTAAGCCCCCGCAAAGCTCCCGTGGGCTCGCAGAGCAGACCCGAGGAGATGTTCTTCCATGGGTTGTGTCTGTTACTCCGAGCGCCGTGCCCGGGAGCTCCCTCGCTCAGTCCCCAGCTCTGCTCTGCTTCGGAATATCTGCAGCAGTTATGAATATGTCAGATTATAATTTTCAACCTCCCCTGCTGTGTTTTGTTTTATTTTTTGTTTTTGTTTTTTTTAATTTAAATCTGGGACATCCCCACTGATTCCTTGGTGGTCTTTTTCTCATTTGTTCTTCCTTCCTATCCCCTAATGTACAGCAATTTCCCAGCCTGTATCACCGCAGCAACAAGTACATTTAGCGTTGAGCATCTTGCAAATGGTGTCACTCGTAATGGATGTGATAATAAGCCCCACGGTTACCTACCCCTGATTGTAATGAATGTAAATTATCGAGTATAATAGACCTGAAACTGAGCCATTTAGTGTTAGTCCCAGAAATAATGAAAAGATCTGTAATAAACTAGAAGGGGCAAAATTATTTTGCGTCATTATATGTTGTTCTGGCTGTAGCTGCCTGATCCTTGTACCCTTAGCAAACCGACAGTGACGGTTTATTAACCTTTAGTAGGTGAAAAAGTCCAATTAGAAATTCATCTGAGAAGATTTTCCCCTACCCAAAGAGCGAGAATTTCAAGGAGGGGTTGCTAGTCCATCGGTTGTATCCAAGGCACAGAGGTGACCTCCATATGTGTGCGATGGGAGGCGAAATCCCGTACCAGTAAGTGCCAGGGATCCCCCGTGCTGCTCGTGGGCAGCGCAGCGCGGCCGGCCTTGGCGCACGCGTCGCTCTTTGGCCGTGGGACAGCATGTGCTCTTGGAAATCGGTGCCGTAGCACTCGTTCTGGGGGGCTGGGGGTCACATGTGAGCAAAGGTATCGCAGCTGATGTTTTTCTAGGCTACGCGGTAAGATGCTTTACGGTGTGCCCTATTTCAAAAATAAAAAATAACTGTTTGCAAAAATTTGTAACTGCTTCACGGCCTGTAAAATCTTGTATTTCCAGAGAAGTTAAGCTTTCCAGGGATTTGCGTTAGGAAAACATTTCATTTTGAAGAGCTGGAAACATCACTATTGAATATCAAGAAATCGAATACATTTGTTAAAGCGATACGCTGAGTATTACGTTCTTCTGAGCAACGAGGTGGTTCACTCATTGCCTCTCGTCAGGCTTTTTTACGGCACAGATCCTGCCATCAACAGATGTGTGTGATGCAGGTTGGTGTAGCAGGCAGCTTGCTACTCTCTTTGTGGGCAAAACCAGTTGATTCCAAACTAACCGAGTGACAATTATTGTTCCAAATTATTTAAAATCGAGGCAGGCATTTCCTTTTGTTCACGTAGATAACAACGGTCTCCTGACTGGTCCTTGGCGTGTACGCACCATTTCAATAACACTTGCAGCATCCTGCTCAGAAACTTGAAACACGGACTTTTACCAGCAGATTCGTAGGTGAATATAATCTCAGCTGATTTGTGAGCCTGCAACTGCCAGCCCGTCCTCCCTGCCCCAAAAGTCTCGCCGTTCGGCAGGGCTGCGTGTGTAGCTGCCCAGTAGATCAGTAAGCAACTGGGAGCCGGCGCCAAGAGTGTGTTACAGATTAATTACACATTAATTACACATGAATCACGCCAGGCATGTGTTGGTTGTGCCGCAAGGAGCACTGTGGTTTCACAAAACCACGGGCGTGTCCCAGGTAAGGCCATTGCGAGGATGCTTTGGGGAGAAGGCCAGCCAGGTTGGGGGGAGAGGTCCTGTGCGTTTGCTTTGGACCAAGGTTGCTTGAAGACATCCTCCCGTTCATGTGGCCTGGCGGGGGCCCGTGGGCGCAGCCTGGGTGGGGTGGCAGGGTGCAGAAGCTGTCCTTGGGACCCCCTCTGCCGCCCGGCTGCCCGCAGGGTGGCTGTGCTCCACCTCCAGCGACGCGTTGGAGGGTGGCGAGGTGCACCAGGCTCCTTTCTGCAGTCCTGTCGGCCGCTTCGCAAGCGTGTTCCTGCCTCGGCACTGCCTCTCGTCGTTAAAGCTGTCAGGAATTACCCCTTTTTCAACTTCCAGAGCAGCCAGATTTCTGAAGGGAATGCGTAGGGAAGTATTTTGATATTTTCTGCTTGCCTTCCCTTATCATTTAAATGTAATGTTGAGACAAAATTCTGATTTACCATAGTAAAATTATCTTGCGAGTTACTTAATTATCTGGTAAGTCTGATGAACAGTTCTGACAAATTTCGAGTTACAAATCTGTCATTATCTCCCTCTTCCCTTGTCTCTGGTTGTTTAATTTTCAAAGCCGAGAAGGGCTTAGGCTGTTGCTGGTACATTTGATTTCTGAATGCTTTTGGGCATGCCCTTGTCCTGGGGGATTCTTGACCGCATATTTGCTTTGGTACTGCTGTGATGGAGCCCAAAACGGGGCCCGAGGGGGGGCGCGGTGGCCTCTGCCCGCTCTCCGGGTGCGCGGTACGGCAGGGCGGGCTGCGGGAGAGCCGACCTGGCGGCCGAGTTCTGTAAGAGGCAGTGCACCCGTCGGTGACATTACTGACTTAGGTGAATGCGCTTGCGTTTGGGGCCTGTGGTGGCAGAACGTGCAGTCGTGTTGGAGTATGCTGAGAGGGGCACACCCGCACGTGTGTCCAGACAGACAGACGTGTGCCTGTGAGGCTGTGGGTATAGATTTGTGTATTTTCACATGTGCGTGGCCAAAGTACGACAAGACATTTTCAAAGCCTTGTATAAGCCTCTCTTGTATGCTCCTACGGGCTACCATTTTTTTTAATTACAAAATTTTAAGATATAAGTGACTATCATCAGCATTGTGTCATCAACTGATCTCATTAATAAAACAACTCACAGACCTTGCAGGCAAGTCTGCACCGTTCCTAAAAATCTGAGTAGAAGACAAATCTAGTCTAGTGAGCTGAGAGTCTCCCCGCCAGCAGCTCCTTCGCATTTACGGGGAGCACGGCAGCCCGGGCTGCGCTCTCGGCAGAGCATCCCCACTGGGAGGTCCCCGGCCGCCCAGGCTCCCCCACCTCGGGACCTGGAGATTCCATAGGATTCCTCCGAGCTCCACCTGGAATTCTATCACGGGAGGCAGCGCGGGCGCTGGCCGAGTGGCTGGCTCTGCTCCCAAGGTGGGCTCTTGCTCGGTAAGCAGGCAGCTGCCTTCTGTACCAGCTTTGTCCCTGAGTGCCCCGGGGGTAGAGGTGCACGTGTCGGCCGTTACAGCAACCTGGTGATGGGGCGCGGGGGCCTAGCTCGCCGAGACAAGGTCCGTGGGAAAGAGAAGAGATTCTCTCCCTCCCTCCTGTGCTCGAAATGTGGTTGCTGCGGCCGCGTAAACCTCCAGGCGCAGCCCGGCGTTGACGGGGAGGCGCAAAGCTTTCACGTCCCCAGCCCCGCGGCCGCCTTTATTTTGGGGTTACGGCTCCGAGCAAACGTGCCGCTCGCTGCTGCGCGTGCTGTAACACCAAACCGTTTTATCTGACTTGTCCAGAGGAACTTGCAGCCGTGCGGGAGGGCCGTGTGATAAACAGCTCTCCTAATTCCTGCCCGCCTGCCTCCCTTATCTCCATCCCGACTATTAATATTTCCAGCGTGTAAGCAGTTTCCAACAGCTGTCAAATGCAAACAATAAGCTACCAGAAAAACTGTTTCTGCTTCTCCCCCGAACTTGATTCCCCGGGTAATACGTGTGTGTGGCCCGGAGCTAACGATGCCGAAGTCCACAACTAACCACAGGCTCGGCTATTTTGCAGTCTGCTGCTGCTACCAAAGACGGATGCTTTGTCTTACGAGAGGGAGAATTTCCAGCCCTGCAAAAATGAGATGAGTTCTACTTCAGATTTTAAAGCTACAGAATTCGTGTTCGTTAAAAAGATGCTAATTAAAGTCACTTTTGTGTTTCTAAACCATATCAGGTAGCAGAAGTGTTTTAAAAATAGATCACCTACATTTTTTTTTTTTACATTATTAAAACAGGAGAGACAGGAACTCTGTTCAGGGGAAAAAAAAAGGAGACCCAAGTTACTCTCTAGTTCCTCAACCATAAAATCATCCCGTGTAACTTCCAACCATATTTCTCAGTCTCTGTGTACCTGCATCCTCTGTAAAATGAAGGAATAATACCCTCCATCTGTATCGCTTCCTCTCTTAAGAAGTTTGGACATAGCTGTCCTGCTTTGGAAACTAAAAAACCATTCCTAGCCTGTCTGAAAGGTGCTCCTTGCAAAATAGGTGAAGTGCCAGAGCATTCCTCGCCACGTGTCCTTTAGTCGTGTGGATATAACGTATTTATTTCTCACTCAGTGTGTTCTGGTCCTTTAGTTTCCATTAGGTCATTCAAGCCATTTAGTTTCCATTAGGTCATCCAAGCTACCGGCGAGGGTCTCGCACTCGAAATACGCTGAATAACACCCACGTGGCTTGGCCATCTGTAAGTGGTGAATTAATCACCACGGCTGGTGGACAGTGCCTTTATGCTGCACGTTCAGATGAGCCGTACCATGTGATAGCACACACCAGGTCTGCCTTTAATTAAATACTCGGTCCAGAGAATGCGTGAGGTGACAATTTTCTCCATGCCCGGACCCGCACGGCGCAGCCTGCGGGCTCCGAGAGGCGCCCGCCTTAGCAGGCCCACGCACAGGATGTATGAACGCCGCTAGAAAGGGGTTGTGGCTCTCGGGCGTGCAGCTCCAGAGCAGCGCTGCCGCCTCCCGAGGGTTCAGCCACTCGGTCACTTTTTTTCTCTGAAGAATGAGAATTACAAAGCCAACCGCCCAATGCAAACAGGCCTGGGCTTTTTCCTCCAGGCAGATTTGGGGAGGCTTTTAGTTCAGTACAGCATCTGCCTTCGTAAGCTGTCGTCCCTGCAGCCACTTGAGCGACACCCCCGAAGCGATTGCGTGTTGGGGAGGGGCATCGATTCATGGTCCTGCATCTGGCTTTGCATCAGCCGGGCTGGATGGCTGTTGCTGCAGGGGTGAGGTTTTCAAAAGTTCTCCAGATTTGCCTGATAAAAGCTGTCGGGAGTCTCAGCATCCCTCCCAAAGGGTGGGACGGGCGACTCGCAGCGGTTCTGGAAACCCTGCTGCTGCTGCTCACAGCAGAGAACCGTGAGAACGCTGCTCTAGGGGAACACACCCAAGCTTTCAAAAGAAGCCTCCCCTTCCCCGTAACACACGTGCGCAGTAACGAAGCGGATATAAAAGCAAAAGGGGCTAGCATCGCTGGTATGTGGCTAACAACGGCCCGTCAAGGCCAGTACATTATCCCTGTGTGTTCAGACAGCCAATCTGAAGGAACTGGAAAGCATAAGTAAATGACAAATAACTGAACCGTCCTACCTTTGCCCTTTTCCTAAGATGTCCAGAAGTAACAGCTCATTAGTGGAATTACTGAAACAGGTGCATTTTGTTGGTGTTTGAATGAAACGAAGGCAGTGACAAAGCACGGGGCAAGCATTGCTCGGTACCGTGTGACCTTCCCTACAGTTATTTACCCCTCGATGATCGCCCCCTTCATGGAACAAGCCCGATAATTGCAAAACATGAGCATCAGCAGCTCTACAGACACTGATAAAGTGGGACAGGTACGGTGCTACAGCGATCCCTCCGAAAATGAGAGCCCGGGACTTGTCTTCTGCAGTCAGCGGGCAGCTTTCCTTCCAGCCATCGCTTCCCTTGCAGCCGTCCTCGGGCAGCTTCCCTTCCAGCACTCATCAGCTTTCCTCCCACAGCGCGGCGAAGGCTCTGCGCAGCGTCAGCTCCCTTGCGTCAGCTCCCGCGCAGCGCCTGGGCGAAGGCGAGACCTGGCCGGGCTCTGCTCGGTTTTTCCAAAGGTCCGGCTCTTCCCGCAGCCTGCGCCGCCTCGGGGGGAGCAGCGGGCTCCTCCGCTCTCCGGGCCTCTCCCACCCATCTTTAATTTTGCAGTCTCCAGGTTATTTCCCTGAGTGAGCGAGTACTTTGCTGGAGGGGCTGGCCAGAAGGTAACTGCCCCCCCCTCCCTCAGGAGAGAGGGGACCTCTGCATCTCCCTGCACTGGGACAGCGACTTTCAGCTGGACCTGAGCAGCTTCTGTCCCCTCGGGGTATCTCCCAGGGTCTGTCAGGGAACTACATGGATACTTCTAGAGAAAATATATACTGGGGGCATCGTGCTCAACTCATTTGCTGGCCAAAAACTTGTGCAGCTGCAGTCACGACAGTTCTTGCAGCACAGCACTCTTTCAGAAATGGCTTCTTGGTGGTTAAATCTTCGTCTGCCCTGCGGCATGATTTACCAGTTAGGGCTTCTGCTGCGCTAACTGGTAATGGGCAATTATGTCATCATTTTAATCAATTGAAATATTTTAATCAAAGCCTTATCAGTGTGGAGAAGCATGGAGTACGGCTGCGAAGCAGACCCTGGGTGCGCGGGGGGCTGACGGCACGCAATGCCACTTCCTGGGCACCCAGGGTTTGCTGCTGCTTCGTGCCCCGCGGTGGCGGTTCCTTCCTGCTGTGTTGGGAACAACCTCAGCGGGAACAAAGCTACCGAAGGGGACTGGGTGCGTTTGTAACTTGTTTTGTTTTCCCCCCAGCAGAGCAGGTATCTGTACAAGCAGGAATACCTGACAGGAGATCATCACAAGTGCTCTGTGGTAGAGGAAAAAGCTTTAGAAAAGGATGAACGTGAGTGGTGTTGGAGCACGGGATGGTGCAGTGTCAGGGAAGTGCTTCATTGCTCCTCCTGCGAGCTGCTGGGTCTGTGACCGTGCCGCGTATCTGCTCCCAGGGGCTTCCCGCAAGGAGGAGGAGGAGGAGGAGTAAATTAAGATGAAAGCTTGTTTTCTGCCTTATTCATAATAAATGCAAAGTTCTGCCCTGGAGCACTTGGCATGACTAATGTGCCACATATTCTCGATATCCCAGAGGGGCAGGCAGCGCTCCTGCCAGGCTGTGGTTGGCGGCACACCTTGGGCAGCCCATCACCTAACGAGCCACGGGAGCCAGGAGCGGGTGCCAGCGCGGGGCTCGCACGGGAGCGCAGGACCCGGAGCTTTTTGCCTCGGGGCGCCACCAGGACGATTTTGCTGTTGGGTTGCTTGATTTCCAGGGAGGCGGTTTGAAACCATGTGAAACCTGTGTTTTTGTTGTTGTTTTGTTTCGCTTTCCTCTTTGAAGCAATTAATGGCAACCGTCTGCGAGGCAACAAATGTATGGCCCAGCGCGTCTCGGGAGGCGCCGCAGCAGCCCGCCGTGTTACCTGCAGCGATTAGAGGTTATTTTTTATTCGGTGTTGCGGCGGTGTCTGAAGCCCCGTCTCCATCCATTGGGACTGAGATTCTTTTGTAATCCTGTGCAAAGACCCAGGCCCCGCTGGGGCAGGGGGGGAGGTGGCAGAGCTCCAGGCACAGCGCCGAGGCACTGGGCAAAGGCTCCGCAAACGCAAAATCCCTTTGCAAGCCTCTCTGTAGCTGTGGGTTTCAGCGAGAGTCGTGTCCCTTGTACAGCAGGGTGTTCTGGGCTCCAGCTTCCCCCCGGGACTGGAACACCCCCCCACCCCGTGAGCCCCCCCGGCGCAGCAGTAAAAGCGGGCTGCCCGTCTGTGCAATTCTGCACGGAGGGGTGGCAGAGCAGAGGAGGATTGCGCTGCGGGGAGGATGAGGTTTTGGCAGCCGAGGATCATCTGCCCATTCTGGATAAGGAGGAGGAACAGCAGCCCTGGCACCAGCCGGCCTCTCCGCCGAGGGAGAGCGTGGAGCCCTGCCTCCCCGGCTGCGCCGCAGACAGATGGCCATCTCGGGGGGCTGACCATGGGCCGGGGGCGCCGGTC
>BOSO01009878.1:15500-29105 GCA_018403395.1 Gorsachius goisagi
AAAAAAAAAAAAAAAAAACAGCACATAAATCTGCAGTTGGTGATGGGTACAGTTTAATTGCACCTGCTCAATGGAGGGGATATGTTACTGAAATTCCCCCAAAAGTTTTCAGTTAAATTTATGCAGCAGTGACGGTCACTAGACCGTAAAGGATGGCAAGCCCCATCAAGCAGATTGAGTTTCACACCGAAATTGCCTATCACAACATTTTAAAAGCACAGCAACCCTGTCCCGTTCAGAGCTTCAGGAGGACAATTAGGTGCATAGAGGTCATCTACCGATACCTTTATCTTAACCTCAATTTTATGGTCCCTGCTTTATTCTGCTCTGGTAAGTCCCAAACATTTGCGTTCTCGTTTGTTTTCGAAACCGCTATCGTGGTGCCAGGAGCAAACCCTTTTTGTGGAACCATCTCTGGTTCTTACGACACAGATTAGGAGGATCCTGAAATACGTGTAGTGGTCAGGACTGGCTTACCGGTAATTCTTTGGTACGGAAATCTCAAAAGGGCAATCGGTAAAGCAAAAGTTAATTGCAGCCCTGTATGTCCTCCGCCTTAGAGCCTGTCAGGCCTGCCCGAGGAGTCGGCCGTCTGCCGCACAGGTTTTCCGTCCCTTGTCCCCGCACTACCTACACGATCACCTGTGTAAGCACCAGTGAGGCTGGAAGGCTCTGGCGTAGGTCTGCGGAACGTGCTTTCTTGCATTGAACAATAAGCTCAAGGATTTTCTTCAAGCTCCCCAGTTGGGTGGAAGAAGGAATTGGCACGTGGACATGTAGGCAGCCATGATGTCTGGTGGGCTGGAAAGAGCTGTCTACCTCTACACTTCCAGCGATGTCTGGTGGGCTGGAAAGAGCTGTCTACCTCTACACTTCCAGCTTCTCCACTGGCCAGCTGCCCTGAAAGCCCTTCTCAGGGTGGGATTCACATCACAGATGGGAATTGCAGGAGGTTCGTGCCAACGGTCCGCATTAGCGGCCTTGGCAGCCCCCCTGGAGCCGGAGGAACAGTCGTTTCAGGCTGTGCTCTCCATGGACCTGAGCAGTTGGGTTCCAGGCCCGGGACTGGAGCCCCTCGGCATTGGCACGCTACGCACAACGAGCCGTGGAGAGTCGCCAGCCCGTTCTCTCTTTGCCTGTCCGCAAACCCACCAATAATTTTGTCTTTTATTCGCATCAAGAGAGCGCTGCATCAACAAAATACACGGTTGTTGCCGCATATTGGTGAGAGTATGTAAACGTTACCAAAATGTTTTTATTTTCTAAGGATAGCGTGGGGAAGGGATTGCTGGCCATTGCCATCAGCAGTGTTGGGTAGCTGTACCTTTGCCTGAGGCCGGCACGGAGGTAAGGTTAATAAGCAAAAGTTCTAAATTTTCAGGGTCTGTTTCAATAATCGTCTTCTATATTCCCCCTGTTCCTAAATTCGTAGTTACGTGTGGATGTGCAGGGAGGGAAGTGTTGGACAGGCCTCCACCCCAGGGTGGCTCAGCTCACCTGCAGAACCCAGATGATGAGGGCTTTTTTCGAAGGCTTTTCAAAGTCTTTACGTTTTAAACCGCGCGTCTGCAACTGGCTCCGCGTTGTAGAGGTTAAATGCGGACGCAATGCTTGGAGGCCAGAGCAGAACCTGCACCTCTGGTGAACTTCCAGAAGATGCTGCCTTTTGTCTCCGCTGGGATTCTCCATCTGGAGGGAGATCCTGTGTGTGTTTCACCGCAGAGCTTCATTCTACGGCTTGGGATAAGACAACGTGGTTGATTGATAGCAAATCGCTAATCTTAGCATTTTACTGTTTTTTTTCAAACAGCTTACGTTGTGTGGTCGAACTATTAAAATAATTGATAAACTGATAAAATAGTTATCACAGAAGCACAAGGGTTATAAAAGCTCATGGCATTCAAATCCTGAGATTTGATGGCTCTGTTCAAATTGGAGCTAAATTCCTGCTCTCCCACAGTTACGTGCGTTCATGGTTAATAATTCACAGCTTGTCATGGCTCGCTACGTCACTTCATATACGAAAGAAATAAAAACGTTTGCGCCCGTGGAAAACAGTTTGCTCTGGAGCTTCGCCTCGGCCGCAGCGAAATGTAAAATAATGCGGTCGCTGCGGAGGTGGGTCGCATTGCCATACATATTAAAAGAGGCCGCTTTTGATCAGCTCCTTTGAATGCCTGGTATAACTCCATTTATCTGCGGATCTCAGGGGACACCCAAAACCTTCAGATAAATGGGGGCTGAGTTAATCAGGGAAGCCAGCTGTCCGGCTTCTCCGCCGGGGTAGGGTTCGAGATCATAACCCATCCCCTGCGCAGCCAGGCCGTCCTCAGAAAACGATTTGCATGCTCTGCTTCAGCAGCCCAGCCCCGAGGCTTCTGCAGGACAGGCGGGGAGGCACGCCGGGTGTCCTCCTGGCCTGCTCGGCGCGCCGGGAGCGGGGCCTTGCTCATCTCTGTGTCGCGTTTTCTAAAAAGCTGCGGTTTATACGGCAGCCTGCGTGTACCGGCTCGGCCGAAACAGCACAGCGCGCCTCGGCCTTTGTGGTCGCCTTCGTATCGGGTGCGCCGGGCCGAAAGCTCGCGGGAGAGGGATGGCACGAGGTTCAGGTTCAAAAGCGCCAGCGCGAGGTGCTAGCACGTGGCAGAAAGCACGTGGCGTGGCGGGCGCCTGGGGACGAAGGCACGGCCCCTTCGGCTGCGGTTCTGACAGGTCCGGCATGGCACTGGGGACTGTCTGGATCAAAGTGTCCTTGCGTGGGGCTAAATGCGAAGCTTCTGGGGGCTGGAATTGAAAATTGCTGTTTCAGGCTGCTCCCGTACAAACAGTCTTGAAACCCCGAGTCCCCTCCTCCGCCCCCCCCCCCCCCCCCAAACCCCATGTAGGGTGCTTTGGCTGTGGTACGTCCGCTCGGGTCCCCCAAATACATTACTTGGGACTCCAGGGTGTCTGACGGGGACGAGCGTAGCGATGCCTACGGGAGATTCTGGCAGAAGCACGATGAAGTAGCAAAACGTTGGTGGGGTTTGCATCCGAGCAGCGCGACCTGCGGAAGCTGCAGAGCGCCGCTTTGGCGCGAGAGGTCGGACGGTGTTGGCGGTGTCGCGCTGCGTTCCCAGCTGCGTTCCCTGCCTGTTTGCAGGCTGGAGGTGTCTTTCACAGGGCTCTTTACACCTTGTTTATTATGTTCCTAACACCTCCATTAAAGCTCCTAAACTTTGGCAAAACTTTAATTGATTTTTTTTTTTTTTTAAACTGAAGCCAAAGCGTTTTCTGTATTAAAACAGAGGCAGCAGAGAGTTTAGTTTAACTCTCCTGCAGTGGCGTAACGCGTTCCAGATGAGGCTGTACGGGCAGATCAGCAGGAGCACCTCGCCGCTGCCCGTACGGGAGCTGCTGTGCTGTGGGCTGCCCCCGGAGCCGGGCTTTGGGGAGCCTGGGGGGGGCACCAGGAGCTGCTGAGCACGGGAGGGTGGTGAGGGGGGGCCAGTTCACGCAGGGATCCTCCTGGCCGAGGCTCTGGCGCCGGCATCTCCTGTTTTCAGCGTTCTCACCTGCAAAGAGCGGCGCGGCGTCGGGATCGTCCTCGTACGCCGCCGGGTCTGCGCAGCGCTCTGCGCCGTGGCTCAGCTCAGCGGGTTATTTTTCAGCTGTTTGGCCCAGTGGGTTTTTTCCAGCCTTTTGTGTGGCATGGGGCACCTTCCACCTCACGGATGAGAACTTTGCGAGGTGTAAAGCGAGCCGAGCAGAATCGCTTTTTCCCTGCGATATTTAGCAAAACGGGTACAGAGTGCTGGTGTGGTGGCGGTCGTTCTGCGCCTTGTGTGCGTATGTGTTGGGTGTGCGGGGTCCTCCATTAAACAGCAGGATGTTATTAGGCATAGCATGAAAAGCCTTTATAGTCTCCCTGCCTTGTTTAAAGCGGGCCCACGAGCAGCCTGCAGCCGAAAAGGCTGCCCAATGACTCGAGCGCCGGCGGCCGGGGCCGCAGGCTCAGGTGGCCGTCAGCCGCAAGTTTAGCCGAGCCCTTTCAGTAATTTGTCACGGCTGGGTCTGCTCCCGCTGCGCCAGCACGTGCCGGCTCCGTGTCGGAGGGGCTGTTCGCCAGACGGCCGCGCAGCCCCCGCGTCCCGCTGTCAGCGGGGCCAGCGCTCGCCCGGCCGCGCGCTCCGCACCGCCCTGGCAACAGCCGAGCGCGCCGCGGAATATGCATCTTCATAATGAGGAGTGAATGGCATCCGCCAGTCCCTTTAGAATAGGGCCCAGGCGTGTGCCTCCTCTCCTAGGAAGTTGGGCAGCCTATTCATTAACAAGAGTCATCAGGAGTTCAGGCCATAATAGGGAGGCAGCCCCCAAGCAGGCGGGGTAATGCTCACGCTGTCAGGAATGCGCTCTCCCGGGTTTCGGGAGGGGCGAGGGGAGCAGGAGCAAACCCCGCTGCCCGCAGGTGCAGGCTGCAGGGCTGCCTGTCGAGCGCCTTTCCCCGGGCTTCCAGGGGACGCGGGCGAGGAGATTTATCACGTACCAATCGTCCTCTGCTGGCGCTAAAAGCAAAAGTCTGCTTGGTTTGTCTCTTTCTTTTCTTTTTTACCGCCATCCCTATAGGAACTCGCATACAATTAGGGCTTACTCCTCCTGCGGCGGAACGCCAGACCATCGTGTCCTGCTTTTAAGCCCCGCTTTGCTCCCATTGTTTTAAAATCCTGTTTCGGAGGGGTTCTGTTAACGTAACGAGAGTTACGAATGGCACTTGGGCTTTAATTAGTAATGCTTTTCAATCTTATATACCCTCACCTGCATTACGTTGTCACCGGCGTTATTCTCTCTGCTCCCAATTTCCGAATCCGGCTTGGCCTTCGCTGCCCGGTACCAGCCCGGCGGAGTTAGGGTGCATCTCCCTGCCACGGGAACACAACGAGGGTCTGAAAACTTTTAACTGGGGAAGCGGAGACTTGAGATGTCATCCTGGCTTCTGCAAACGCTAATTCATACAGCCGTACGTGGGGTTCTTCAGCCCATTGTAGGTTTGTTGCAGGCGTTACCCCGTTATTGGAAGTGTACGATTCACCTTTGGAGCAAACAGAAGCTGCACACAAAGGGAAAAGATTTGCTTTCTCCGCTGTGAAAAGCTGCCGCAAGCGGGGGTCCTATTAAGACAGCTGGAAAGTTGCTTCAGCTTGTTACGCTTGTAAGTTTTATTGGTGACTGGTTTTTGATTACACATTTGAATGCTGTGTGTTCCAGGTTGCCGAGTTTTAATTAAAAGGCAATAGTCTTGATTTTAGATTGCTTTGTTGTCTGCATTATGCAGCCTGTAACGCGTGCAGGTCGTGGGCTGGTTTTGTCCAACGCGCATCGTTTATTTAGGGGGCATAAGGCTACACTTCCTAGCACCTGCCTGAAATACAAACCTCGCGCGTTCGGGAGGAGTGTTTATTACCGTTAATTGCTCTTAAGAGTGATCAAATAAATGGGGGTGGGGGGCCTCCTCCTCCTCTGTCCTGTCGCTTGCTTCCCCAAGCCCACCGTTTTCCTCATCTGGCAGGGTCACCGTAAGAGGAACGTTGTGTACCAGGAGCCTCTGTACGCCCCAGCTTGCCTGATAAAGTTGAGTTTGGGTTTAAAAAAGCCTGCAGTGCGGGGGGTTTGCTTCTGCCCTCGGTACCCCCAGTGCTCTGCCTGACCTGCCGGGTCAGGGCTTTTCCTTCACGACGCTACGAGGTGGCACCTTCATTTCCAGCCACAGCTCCCTGTGCCTTGCGTTCAGATCCGCCAAGCAGCATCGGGGGGGGTTTGGCCCCCTCGTTCCCAGGCCCATGTACAGCCCGGCCAGCGCTGCCGCGGATCCGAAGCGCTGGTGCCTGTGGGACCACGTGTAACCGCGTTTAATTCCGTGCAGGCGTTTCCTTAACCTGGCCCTCGCAGCTACGAAGAGCGAGCTCTGTATCTCGAAGCAATAATCCAGAACCACAAAGAAGTAATGACATTTGAGGACTTTGCCGCTCAGGTCTTTTCTCCCTCTCCCAGCTACTCCCTCGGCGGAACGGGTGAGTCTCTGCACGTTATTCTTCTCTTTAGCACTAAGAACCACTCGAGCAGCAGATGTACACCTGTTTTTTGTAGATAAATGCTTGCAAATTTAAGACGACCATTCTTCCCCTGAATCAACTAATGAATATCAAAAGGAATGATGACATTCATTTTAATTTGTTTTGCATCAGAGCTATTCACTCTGCTCCTTTCTTCAGCTATCCTGTTAACCCCCGAATCTAGCGAGGTTAATGAACTTTCTCTCGGTAATGTGCTCCGGTTCATTCAGGAGTGCGGGTTTCTTGCTGAGCTGGGAATATGTTGTTCAAAAGCTACGCCTGAATCGGTGCTTACTTATCGAAAAATAGTTCCTCACAGTAGAGGCCGTTGCTACTAATGCTAAATGGGGATTATGCTGCTGAGATACCAGGGTCAGGGATTAACGCAAAAGAAATGTAAGAACGGCGTTCTGTTAGAAAATCGTGGCCGCGGGCAGCATGCTAACATTTCCCTTAAATACAGATGAGCAAATTTCAGGCTTCCTTCCAACACCTGGCCTGGAACCTGTTTGGGGTCTTTTTAAATACATGTGTGGGTATACGTGCGTGCGCGTGTGTGTATACAGGGGCGCCGACGCCGAACGCCGTCCGTCAGCCCTACTGAGAGACGAAATGTAATGCTGTGGATTTGTTCCTTGTGGGCCCTATCGAGATTTTAAGTGGATTTGTTCCTTGTGGGCCCTATCGAGATCTTAAGTTAGCGTGCAGTCAGTAAGGTAGGAACCGCTGCTTTGCTGTTTTAATTGAGTTTAAACAAACGCCTCCTGAAAGGAAGCTTTGACTCTGAAATGCAGATTTCTGGTACCCTCAAGGTCTGTTTTTGCAGCCTCCAAAAAGTGTATGGTCACCGTGTGTTGGACTCTTTAACAAAGATGCCTTAATCCCTTTCTTTACACTGGTAGGGTGAAACTGGCACGTCCTCATTATTCCCTCCTACCCTCTCGGATTGTTTAATCGATTATTTCAAACCTATATAAACGCTGCAGGACATCTGCTCTATTTCTCTTTAGCCCGACTCGTTAGCAAGTATCTCCCATCTAAACTGAAAAATTGGAGGAAGAAATTAAATTTACTAAAATAAATCACTTACAAATAAAATCAGCTGGGCATCATTGTTTAACGTTACTGGCTCCAATCCTCGAGCTTTCAGAGCTTTGTTGGGAGATAAGAGGTGTATGCATGTCCTTGCATTGGTCGCCAGTAGCAGCAGGCAGAAGGCTTTGGAGATAAGCAAGCTGGCAGAAGTAAAGGGGAACCGGTGCTATTTACATAATCGCGCCTCTGCTTCCTGGAGAGGCGTCAAGAAACACAGGGATGGCCTCTATTGATCTTTGTTGAACTGGAATACTAAACAACATTAGAAAAGCTTATAACTTAAAGCTTTGATTAATGTTTTCTACATTAAAAAGTAGAACAGCTGTGAATTAAATTCTTTTATACGCCCTGCCAAAAGTCTGAGACAAAAAAAAATTATCGGTTCCAATAGAAATGTAGATTTCATGCCCGGTGTTTTAGCACTTTGAAGCATTTATCTGTTGACGTATCAGCAAATAGAAACGTAGATATACTGATTTGTTTGAAATGTTTTGCTCTATGCAAAATCGTATTTAGTTTTCACCTTCTTCTTTTGGCAGACAGCGATCTTACTGTACACAGATTCAGTTGGACAAGCAAGGGCAGGGTCGTTTGACAATACCGTAGCCATAAGGTCTGGGATATATTTTGTATGCCAAAAATATTTAAAGTGTTTCCCAATACCTACCCAGGTTTTTCAGAACGCTGGTAAGTTGCTGGTACCTGAACACATTTTTATGATTTGATGGATTGGGGTTTTTTAAGAGTAAAACCTGCCGCAGTCAGGTCCTGATTTTCGGACGGACTTTGGAACATCAGAGTTTATTTCACGCTTATAAAGAAGCTGGAGGCCGGTCGTGACTTCTGGCGCCAGAATCTCTGCTTCAGGGAGGCTCGACACGTTACCTGCTGATTCGCTTGCACGTCCAGTCGAGCACCACCAAGAGCCGTGCCAGTCGTTGCCTTTAGGATGTCTCCTCCGTCAAACGCCCCCCCCAGAATCGGCAAGGGGGCTGACTGCAAACCTGGCGGCTCGCCGCCGCTCGGGCGAGTCCCCGTCCCGCGAGCAGGGAGCCCGGCGCGGGGCTGCGTGGGGATCACGAGCATCTGCCTCAGCCTGCCCTGGTCCCCTCTTCATCGGGGTTCAGGCTGGCGGGGCACTGCAAACGGACCGCAGCGTCCGGGAATAAAGAACGAACCGGCTCGGGGCAGAGTCTGCATCCCTGCTCGTGATGAGAAAAGGATGAAAAACTGTTCTGGAGCCACCAGTTCCCCCGTCAGCGTGGGCACAGCCGGGGGCAAGCAGGACGGTCTCGGGCAGCGCTGTGTTGGCCAGCGCGCAGCCTGTCCCCCCGTGCCACCAGGCCTCCGCCAAGCCCAGGGTCACCGGTCCCACACCTTCACAGTCGGCCGTCTGCTGCTTGAGAAACAGGGGTGGCGTTTCTCTCCACGTGAAAGGGGAATTTCTATTCTGAAGTAGAAAAAATGAATCACGGAGCAATAAAGGCATGGAGCTGACGCAGGTCTGTGCTTCCCCTTCTCAAGCAAGAAGCCAGCTCCGGCTACTAACCCTGCCTGGCTTAAACTTGGCAGGCAAATTTAAGATTGATTCTCCTCTGATCTTACTCTTCACACCACCTAACACTGTAATGCTGTGCCCGTGGTGCATACACGTGCACCACAGGAAGGGCCGATGGGGACGTGTGCTTTTTATTAAAATTAAGACTGGTTTTGGTAGCTGACACAGCGTAAGAAGCAAATCAAGGCCATTCAGTGAATCGAGTGTGTAGCTGTCAATGCCACACGTTATTGGGGTATTATTGACGATGATCAATTTATCTGAACTAAATGTTTTTATGGTTTTCGATCCTGCCCCTGGGGATGCTTCCCCTGGATCCCGACGGGGTGGGGGTTTCTTGAAGGCTGCCCTGGCTCAGCCCCCCGTACCACGATCGTCCAACCGACCTCTTCCGCCGTTTTCCAACACAGAGCCTTGGACTCCCTGCACGGAGCACGGAGAGCCGCGTGTCTTAAACGCTGAAAATGCAGCCTGGTAGGCAGAACGGACATCCCCGAACTCATTTAGGGGATGTGCAGATTAGGAACAAAAGATGGGAATACGGTCCTTTGTTGTTAAACTGGTACATTACATGCTGTATTTTAATTAGGCTGGGTATGAGAGTCAGCCCAGGAAATCCTCAGTAATCCAGCATTATTGAATTATTCTTATCCTTTCCCTCTGCAGATTTCTCTCGGTTTAGAGGGTGGGGTTTTAAGCTGCTCTCTTTTTCTGTTCTTGCTCCCTCAGCCAAGAAGAAGAACAGTTATTGAACAAAATACTTGCGTGTTCTTTAAAAAAATCCTGAAAATGAACCAGGCACAAGCAGATACAAAAGCGTTCCAACTTTAATTACCTCTGCCGACTGAACGGCGTTTGTTGTTTGTGTTTTTCATTTAAGATCAGAAGGCAGAGTCCCGTTAACCCTCAGGAAACGGGAGCAGTTGGGTGTTCTAGGAAGGAAAAGAGAAAACTCGTGCACCAGAGGAGGATTTTTATCTGAGGGGTTCCTGCTCAGATCTCTGCTTGCCCGAGAACCTGCAAAGCTGCCGTTCAGCCGGGCGGGCTCCCGGCTGGTGCTTCAAAGGGTTAATTGAAATGGGCACACTTGACTGCTGAGAGGACTGATCTAATCACTGCCATATCCAAGTGCATCTGTTCACCATGAGGTCATTCTTGTGCATGCTAATGATTTGGAAAATAAAGCATAATGCTTGCCGTTATCAGAAAGGCTATCGTGTAAATCTCTGCTGGTTTCGCTGCTGATAGCCATGTGGGACGCACCGGCGGGCAGAGCCTCTCGGGCTATTGCTCTCCAGTTAGGGGGTTTTTTAAAGCATCGTTTGCAGCGGAGTGTCAGGAAAACTGTGCTGGAAAACTCTGACATGTGGTATCTGTTGATAAATGGATTCTTTAATGAATATTATAGCATTGCCCAGGAGCAACACTTGAGTTGAGGAACTGTAGACGTTTCCAGCATCCCCCGGCTTTAAAGCCTCGGAAGCCGTGCCTGCTTATTTACATAAAACTGAGATTTGCAGCCGTTCTGTTGGAAAGGTGACACACGCTTTCCTTTTGTCTCCAGACTCTTACGCGCATACATTTCTTGGAGAAAACACTTGAATGTACAACAAACAAGATTTGGTTTATTTTAAAACACTTTTTTTTTTTTAAGCACTGAGCTTTCTCTTTCCCACTTTAAAGGAAAAGGAATATTTCCAGTCACCGTGTAATTCTGCAATATATTTTTGACAGAAAGAAAACAAAACACAGAGTAACCGCTGTCTTAAGCAGACATATTCATTTTAATGCTGACTGAGCAATGATTCCTTTGAGGTTGGTTTGGTTTGGTTTTTCTGGGTGCTTTTCCTTCTTCGTCTGTGCATTTTCCTTGAAGATCTGTAGGATGCTTTGTCAGTTCTGTGGACTGAAGCGGAATAACAGTCTCTCCAGGTTCTGTATGAGATTTTTGCATATTTTTAGGGAAGCCAGATGGAGGTGAATATTAAAAAAATGCACATCTGAAAATGCGTAGCTATGCCATGGTGGTACAGCACGGGCAGCACACGCCAAGTGTTGGGCTTGATCAATACGACAGCGTTGCCTGAAGCTGAAAAATTAGTTTCTAGGAAGTGGGACTTGGAAAATTCCAGGCTGCCCTGGCAGCCAGCAGCCCGGCATGGCTCAGCTGCTTCCAGGGCGGGAGGAGGCGGTGCTGAAGCCATCTGGCAATGGCCACCGGCCGGGCCGCGCCGCTGCTGCGGAGCTACGCGTGGCGCGGTGGCGCGGGCTCGACCCTCCCTGCCAAAGCCGTCCTGCCTCGGCGCAGGCGCTGCCCTTCGGCGTGGACGGCAGCCGGAGCTCCGTCGTCGGCACAGAGCTTGTTACGAGCGCTGCCTGAACTGAGCTCTGTGTAGGTGAGAAGGAGAACGTGCGACCGCGGGTGCCGGGTGTTGCGGCTGCAGAGGTTTGTCCAGGCAGTGGGCATCCCTCGCCGCCGCCGCCGCAGCACGCGGCTGGGGCGGCTCTCGCGCCGCCGCCTGCGCCTGACTGCTGGCCGGCACGGAACGGCGGGTTCGTAACCATCCTCGTCGCTGCCAGCCTCAAAACCCTGGGCTCCCATGGCTGTGTTCCTTCCACGGTAGCCACCAGCTCACCCAAGAGCTCGCCGAGGCTCTGTCTGCGTCCCAGCGTGGCGGCGGGGCCGGCCCGGCGGCGCCTGCTCCTCTCCTGCCCGGTGAAATCGTCTCCTGGGCCACGGTAGCTGCCGGGCAGCAGAGAAGGAAAAGGTGCCAAATGAAATTTTGAATTGAATCAAGCGGACTGATTTAATGAAGGAGGGAAGGCAGGATGCTCTGCAGAAACCCAAAGTTTCCCCTTTCTCCCCAGAGATGCGGTTCAGCGAGACACACGGAATAAATCCATTTCCCATTTTCCATTGCCCGCGTCCTTCCTTGGCAGTCGGGGAAACCCACATTCACACAGCACCACGGCAATTCTGCTCCACTTTCCGCGTCTTTTAATGGCAAAACGGAGAAAACAAAATGGTTTCTCTGACGACACGTGGATGCTATGAGCAAAACCGGAATTTTGCTGAATGCTGAAGCGATGATGGGGTGGAAGCGCGTCCCTCCTCCGCGGGAGCACGCGTTACAGTCGCAGAGACGACGCTAGGCGTCGGGAGCACCATTTTTCCTCTTTCGGACTCAGGCAGTGATGGAAAAATCTTTGCCAGGCTGTAGCATCTCCCTTGAGTCATTGAGTCCTGCACTCTGCACTCTCAGGAGTTTAAGCACCTCGCTGGTAGTGACGCCCAAGGGAATGAAGAGGAAGCTCCTGCATCCTCAGCCCGCGCTGGGGCTGCTCCCCTGCCTTGGCCAGACCCTCGATGTTTTTAAGAAGCCGAAGGCAATGCACGCTGGCAGTTCGACAGCTCGCATTTTTCTACAAGCGAGAAACCCTTTCCTGAGTCAGCAAAACCCCTCGCGCCCCTGCAGGGGTGAGGGGCGGCCTCTTCCTACGCAGGGCACAGTCACAGGCAACGCCGCGGCTCCTGGGGTGGCATCAGCTCTGTCCTCCCTGCAGCCCCTCCGGCCTCAACAGTCCGGTGTAAATTTACACCAGGATGCCCAGGGCTGCTCCAGGAGCGCATGAATCCCAGCGGGATGGCGGGGAAGTCGCGCCCTTGCTCCGAGCTCCTTGCAGAGCAGTTGCAGGCTGCCGTGGGTGCCCTTTGCCCACCACCCCGTGAGGGCTACAGCCTGGCCCCGTCCCCCGAGGCTGTGCGGGTCCTGGGCTTGCTTCTGCCTCGAGCCCCGTGTAAGCTCAGGGTCTGCAGCGGAGAGGGTGTGAGAGCACCATCAGGGGTCCCAGCCTGGGCCCTTTCTTTTTTCCATTTAATTGCCTGTCTCAGAGGGGGCTCTCCCAGCTACGATCTCCGGGAGGGAGGTGGCAAGGGAGGGCAATCAGCACTGGGATGGGAAAATACATGAGCTTGACGGGCCCCTCTCTTCTGCCGGGTGACAGCTCCAGCTGCTCGAGCTGTCAGCTCGCGAGAGAGCTCCCGGCGACGCGGCCCCTCTGCGTTTTGACGCACGTCAGCCCCGCAGCCGCTGTGGCGGAGAGCGCCCGTGCCGTGCCGTGCCGTGCCGCCCGCCGCAGGCTGCTGGGGCAGGGGCTGGGGGCGGTGGCGTGGGGCTGCACGGCCCCTGACGTGCCCCCTGCAAAGCAGAGAGAGCCCCGAGCGCGCCCCGTGGGCGCTCCGGCCAGCGCAGGCCTCCTTGGCGTCGCGGCTGAGCATTTGGTTTACGTCCAAATCTCTGAAATAGTCGAGGCTGGGTGCGTGATGGTGTCGAGCGCCCGCCACCCGTGCTGGGAGCCGTGAGCGCTTTTTCAGGCTTGTTTCTGCCCTTGACTAACCTGCAGTTTCAGATCCTTCTCACCGCTTCCCTTACAGCTTTTCAGGGTACGGCCTCGTTTATTTGCCGTACCCCGCACCAGCGGAGCAAACCTCCCCATTCGCCCGCGCGCGCGGCTGCTGCGGCGCCTCCGTTCGGGTCCCGCCTGCTCGGGGGAAGCAGGCACAAATCCTGCCCTCGGTGCTGGGCGGGCTGACCCTGCCACCCCGGCTCTCCCAAGAGTGGCCTTCGTCCCCTCCGGCCGCGGCAGCGCTGCTGGTGTGGGCTTGGGACGCTCAGCTTGAGCGTCCTCCTTCCCTCTGCTGGGCGGGAAGGGGGCTGTGGAAATTCAGCTGACAGAGAGAATCTCCAAATCTAACGGGCAAGTGACGTCCCGTGCCATTGCCCAGCTGCCAGCCTGCAGTGGCTCCCAGCCAGAATGCCTGCCTGTTCTCCTCCCCCTCTGCTCTGCCCTGGGGAGACCCCA
>BOSO01009880.1:0-75609 GCA_018403395.1 Gorsachius goisagi
GGGCTTTTCCAACCAAAGTGATTCTATGATTCTATGCCCCACAAAACTGGGTCCCTCTCCACGGCCCTGCACTCAGCTGTGAGGGCTCTGCTCAGGGCGCTGCACCCTCCGGCTGTGTTGCATCAAGATGCGAGCGTCTGGCTGCGGGGCCGAGGTCTTCAATGTCCATGGCAGGTCCCTGGGCCGGTTCCTGTGCTACGACCTCAGCTGCGCACAGTGCAGAGACACTGCCCAGGAGAGGCGGCAGCAGCTACGTGCGATGCGACGAAGCCACCGGACAGCCCAACGGCGGAACTCACCTTCCTTACCTGGCTGCAGGCGCCATCTGGGGCACAGTGTGCAGAGGATTCTCCTTCCCTGGCACAGGAGGAAGGCCCACAAGGACTTGCACACAGCTGACAGGGGTGGTGGCTGCCCACTTGGTGTTGCGGATCATCATCCTGTCTCAAGGCTGGAGCTGGGAGAGGATTTTGGGAAGAGACTGCAGGCTCACATGCAGACAAAGTGCAGGCAGATCCACCTGGGAATGTTCCCCGCCTTGGTGCAGTGGTCCTACAAGTCATCAGCGCACAGGACAGTGCCCCTCACACTGCAGCCCTCCAGCTCTGGCCCCGTCTACTTAGGGTCACCCAAGGCCTCATTCCTGCTGGGGGAGACCCAGGAGGTCCTGGAGCACCACCTTCATGCAGAGAAGCTAAACCATGACTGGGACTTGCCTGGGAAGTCAATGGGCTCAGCTCCCAGAGAGCATCGTGTGGAGCTGGATAGACAGCTACACTGTGCTCCCTGTCCAAGTGATGGGGAACCCGAGGTAGAGGAGGGCCCCGGTCTTCCCTTGTGCCAAACCACCTCTGCCCTTGACCTCTCCCAGCTCAGTCCCAAAAGCCTGCAGGGCAGGACTGGGTACAGGGCTGGCAGAGGCGCCTCTGGGCACCAATACAGCAGCTAGACACAGACACGCCCAGATCAAGGGGCCTTCATGAATTTGTCCACAAATAAATAAATGGCATTTGAGATAACAAAGACTGTTCTCATGAAGAAGGAAAATAAGCAAAGATTCGATACTTCTTGCAGCATACTAGGAGGCTTTAGAAATCCAAATTACACTGGTTTATGCCATTTGGGACCATTATTTTCTATTGATGAACTAGTTTTTTATTTCTGTGGTGAGCTTCAATAAATTACAGGGTTTCTCTGACAGGAAAGCAGGCAGACAATCTCAAATCATTAGATTAGAATATTTGTCAGCTGTGAACCAGGATACCTTAACATTTTCAGCAGGCTGTTCATGCTTGTTTATGTATATGCTTCTCTTGTCTTATTCTGTGGGGTTTTTCTTTCTTGGTTGGTCTGTGCCCTTCCTCCCCAAGGAGCACTGAAAATCAGTAGCACCCTGGACATGATTTTGGGAAACCATTCCAAAACAGAACCAAAACGTCTTAGCTCAGTACAGTTAGGAAGAACATACCCCTAGGGGAGAACCTGGGGATCATTGTGCTTATCTGGATCAACTTCAGGCTCCACACCTCCACGTACTTCAGCAGCAGCCTTTCCTTCTTAGATGCTAGCTACTTAGACCCAGCGGAAGGATGACCTTAGAGGACGAGACAGAGGACATATCATACACAGCATGCACAGCTCAGCTCTTCACAGAATCACAGAATAGAATCATTTAGGTTGGAAAAGACCTTTAAGATCAAGTCCAACCGTTACCCTAACCCTGCCATCCCACCACTAAATCATGATCCCCAAGAACCATGTCTACCCATCTTTTAAATACCTCCAGGGATGGGGACTCGACCACTTCCCTGGGCAGCCCGTTCCAATGCTTGACATTCTTCTTCCTGCTTTACATCACAGTGACACAAGAGTGCTACCTCTTGGCCACGATAGCGTATGGCTGGTTTATACCATCTGTAACCCCTTGCTCTACACTGTCATGTCCAATAGGTTTTGTGGATGGCTTCTGCTTCATGAACTGTGTGAACACACCTATTCAGACATTATTTATATTCCACCTGTCCTTCTGCAATTCCAACATCAAGCATTTCTGCGCTGTGCCCCCCCCCCATCCCAAAGCTCTCCTGCTCCGATCATTGCTGGCCTGGTCCATTTCACCTGCCCTTATCGCCTTAACCATCCTCCTCATTCTCATCTACATCCACATCAGTGTTGCCATCCACAAGGTTAAGTCCACCAAAGGCAAATGAAAAGCCTTCTCCTTCAAATAAATTTTAAAATTAAACCCCAAATATATTAAATTATGTTTTAGGGATTAGTCATTAGATCTCTCTCTGCTTGTTGGGTGTATGTTGGCCAGGATGTTGCTCCATTCCCTTCTGATATTAGAAGAAACTCTGAGGGTTGCTTTGGCTGCAGAAGCAAGTTTGACCCATCTGGGATGGTCAGAAATACAAGTTTCTCTGTCTCCTGCCCCAACCTCAACCTCAGCTTTAGCCCTGCCTCAGGCTTGGACCTCATCTCAGCCTCAACCCCAACCCTGCCTTCGTACATCTGTACACATATATGTCATCTCTACTGCATAATTTTTCTCCATTTCCCTAATGCCTGTCACTTTTCAAATACTGTTTCTGTGCTTACTTTCTCCCCATGTGCTGTCTTTATTTGTAATTATTTCTTCTCTTTCCTTAGTGCAATCACTTTTTAGATTTTCTTTCCATGTCTCTGTTTTACTTTGCTGTCATTTTTTTTCCCCTTATTCATAACCATTGCTTTTAAAAGGTTCTATCTCCTTTATCCCCTTTTCTGTCTTTATTTGCTGTCTTTATGTTTTAATTATTTATTTCCTTAGTGCCCTTGCTTCTAGAATTTTCTTTGTGTCTCTGTTTTACTATGGTGTTCCTATTTCATAACTTTTTTCCCTTTATTTCCCTAAAGCTCATCACTTTAAGCGTTCCTTCTATGGCTACTTTAATTTCCTTCACTCTTTTAATTATTTCTTGCCTTTCCTTAGAGCCCTCACTATTTAAATTTTCCTTCTACATCTGTTTTAGTTTGCTATCCCTATTTTTAATTTTCCTCTTTATTTCTCTATTGTCCATTGCTGTTAAAATACTCGTTCAACACCTACTTTTTTCCATTCCCTGTCCTTTAAAAACGATTTCTTATCTTTATTTCATGCTGTCACTTTTTAGATTTTTTCTAATTCTCCATTTTAGTTCACCATTGCTATTTTTAATTTTTTTCCTTATTCCCTTAATCTTTTTTCTTTCTGGCTTTATCCTGTTCACCATTTTAATTTCTTCATTATTTGTCTTTCCTTAGTGCCCTTGCTTTTAAAGTTTTCTTTCCATGTCTGCATTTTTATTTGCTATTGGTATTGTTTAATTCTTTCCTTTCTCAATCCCTTAGTTTTTAAAAATTTCATTTCTATGTCTACTTTCATCTAGTTTGCCGTCTCTATTTTTAGTTCTTTCCTGTACCTCATCACTTTGTTTTCCCTCTCATCACTTTTTAAATTTTCCTTCTATGCCTACATTTGTCAAGCCCCCTACCCCTATTCTTTATTTGTCTCCTGCCTGTCACATAGCCCATTGGTTTAAATATTTACTTTTTAAATCTCTCTTATTTAGGTTGTTGTCCCTATTCTTTATTGTTTTATTTATTTCTGGTCCTTATCACTTTTTAAAATGTTCTATGCCTACTTTTATCACATTGATGTCTTCAGTTTTGAGTTATTTCTCGTCTTTCTTTAGCGCCACCTTTTGAAAAATTTTATTTCTACATCTTAATTCTAGTTCACTGTCCCTATTTTTTAAACCCCTCTTAATCCCTTGGCTTTTAACATTTTGTTTCTACTTTTATCTGCTTTGGTGTCCTCATTTAATTTTTTGTCCTGTCTGTCCTGCACCTCATTGCTTTTAAAGTTTTCTTTCCGTGACCGCTTTTATCATCACCACTTTTGTAGTACTGACCCACTCGGCACCCACCAGCCCTCAGTCTGGCACTCAGGGCTGATTGCCACTCTCCTCCCCAGCAGATACAATGCCACCCATGCCAAGTTAGTGAGGGGTAGAAGGGAAACATGTCCTGAGGGAGTCTGATCTCATAGTCCCAGGTTTAACAACTAGAATCTGTACATTTACCCAGAAACTGAGCATGGCTGCTCCTTCCCCATACAACATCCACAGTAGTTTCTGGGACCCGGCAGAACAGTTAACTGGCCCCAGTAGCAGAACAGTGCTTCAGCCCGAGTTTTCTGTGTACATTTTTTTTTTGAAGTGCAGATTGCCCCTTTGTCCACTTTGATGCATGCCTTTGATTTATCAGATGGCTTTAGAATAAACAGCACTTTTAAAAAGTTATTTCCACTATCTTAATTCAAAAGTCACAGGAAACCCTGTGTAGACCTCTGTTGCTCTACTCATAGTAGGTAAATAGCCCCTGTTTGGCATTGGAGGACCTCTGATCTTTTCACCCAGTTGGTGGAGATGAAAAGTGACTCTACGTTGTCTACTTTTTGCAGGGCAGGAGCTACAGACCAGGAAAGATGCCTTGGGTCATCTTGCATGCCATTAAAACTTGTGTTTAGGAAACCAAATCCCAACCTTAGCATAGGTCAGGACATTGACCTCTGTGGGAAGCTGTGTAGTGTCGCAGCTACATGGGTGGTCTTGCCAACTTCTTAATGCTTGGCTTTGAAATTGAAGTGGTCTTGGGTAAACTTATGTGCATTTTCTTAAGTTGGTGAAATATACTGCAAAAAAGAAAATAAAACCCAGAAAATCCAGACTGTGTTACCCTAAAGAAGAGTTCTTTGGTCATTACAGTTGACTTTTGAACCTATTGTCAACATGACTTACCACTGAGAATGGATGAAGCTTGAATTATTTCCACTGGTTTAATATTAAGAATGTGCATTTGTTACCACCAAGATAAAAGTTCCTGCATGAAAGTCATTAGCTTATCCTTTACACCAAGACAACAACCACAAAAAGGGCCATTAAGACAGACATCTTGACACTTGATTTTAGTAAGGAGTAGTGAGCAAACAAAGTGATACAGTTATTGAACACTGGGCACCACAGCTGGAATGACATGCCACAGCACTTTGACACAGCCCGAGGTCTACCTCAGGCTATAAGAGTTTGTCATCCCAGCATAGAGCCTCATGGCCAAGATACACACAGATTTGTACCCTGGCAGACCGAATTTGAGATACATGGTGCAAACTATGGCCAGATTGGTGGTACTGCAGGTGTTGCAGTTGGATTCTTGGCATGCTGGTTGAAAACACACCCCAGACTGATGACCTTAAATGATGGCAAAGAAGCCTTCCTTCCAGGCAATCTCCCACAAAGGACGTGCTTATATTTTCTGCAGGAGCAGTGTGGTCAATAAGAGGCACCAGTCCTATAAGCTACTTTGGTACAGGAGAATATATATGTCAGTGTGCCTACAGCACTGGTTCCCAGCATTCATGCTCTAAGATGTGCATCCAACACCCATGTCTAAGGTTGAGGGTCTCCTCTAAGCTTCCTCTGTGCTCAGTAGAAAAAACCATCACCAGCTGAAGTCATCACCTCCTGTTATAATGACCTAAAGCTGTGCCATCCAGTTGGCCTTCTGAAGGTGCACATCTCTCCCTTTTAACTGTAAAGGGAGCCCAGAGAAGTTTAGATTCCAGCACCTAACTTTCAGATGGCTGAAGTTGGAGAAGATCAGTCAAACTGCAGTGCCGATCCAACTGCTAGGGCTCCAGAGGACACCAGAGAGCAAGAGACATGTTCTTGTCTTGTTAAAGCAGTTCTTACCTGGCTGGTCACTCTTCTGAGGGCACATTTAATTTCTTTGTTCCTCAGACTGTAAATTATGGGGTTTAGCAGGGGAGTGAGGATTCCATAGAGCATAGAAACTATCCTATCCCGATTAGGTGAGTAGGTGAAGGAAGGCCGTACATATGTGCAAATTGTGGTGCCATAGAAGAGACATACTACTGTCAAGTGAGAACCACAAGTCGAGAAAGCTTTGTGCCTGCTCTCTGAAGAGTTCATGCACAGGACAGCCAAGAGGATGCAGATATATGAGATCAGAGTGACCACAAAGGCGCTGCTTCCAAGGACCCCAGCAACTGTGAGAATTACCAGTTCCCTGCTGTAAGTAGGCGAGCAGGAGAGGGCCAGCACAGGAGGAATATCACAGTAATATTGGTCAACTTTGTTAGAATCACAAAACGGGAGTGTAAAAATCAAAGATGTGTGCAGCAGAGAATTAAAAAACCCTACTACCCAGGTGCCAATGGCCAGGTGAGCACACAGTTTCATACTCACGATATTCATGTACTGCAGTGGATGACATATTGCAATGTAACGGTCATACGCCATCACAGCCAAGAGAAAAATCTCTGTGCCTACAACATCAATAAGGAAGAACAGCTGGAACATGCAGCCAGTGAACGAAGTCACCTTGTTCTCAAGCAACAAGGCCTCCAGCATCTTCGGCACAGTGATAGTGGGACACAAGATATCCAGTAAGGATAAGTTGCCAAGGAAAAAGTACATGGGGTTGTGCAGACGAGTGTCTGTGATAATGGCAACAAGGATTGTGATGTTGCCTGCCATGGTAGCCAAATAAATGATCAAAAACAGCACAAAGAGAAGAAAACGGTCTTCTGGAGCATCAGAAAGGCCTACAAGAACAAATTCAGATACTGTAGATACGTTGACCCTCTGCATCTTACCTTTCATTGTGGAAATGATTGCAGAGGTGTGCCTGGAAGAAAGAAGAAGTTGTAACAGTCAAAATTGCATCCCCCTTCTAAAGAGTGCAGTTTTTTGGTCTGTTATGCAGTTCAAAAAACATTTGCAAGTTTGTATTCCCACATTCAGAATCTAAATTTTACTCACATGTACCCAGTGTAAAAGACAAAACAGAGGTATTAAGCTTAACGGTGATTCATCAAAGAAGTTTAATTCTTGCAAGCAGTCTTCTCAGGCAGAAGGGCTGAAAGTTGAAGACAAAGATACCTTCTGTGTGGTGGCTAGCTTGGTTGGACACAGCCCTGAGCAACCTGGTTGGGCTTTGAAGATAGCTGTACTCCAAGCAAGGCAGGTAGAGCACAGATCTCTAGAAATCCTTTCATCATCACTAAACAATTCATGCTATCATCACCAAAGAGGTCTAAATTACTAGCTGGAGCTAAAGACCTAATTTTTTTTTAAGCAAGTAATGCCATCACAGAAGACTTAAATCCCTGGTAATCAGACAGGCAGTATAGCCCAGATGCATTTTGGGGTTTTTTTTCAGCTTCATCCAGTGGGATATAAAAAGAGATATAATCCAGTATCCAATTAAAAACCTCCCTCCTTTCTATACATTTTACACTATAGACTTCTATAACAGTATTAGTACTTTTAGGATCTAGCTGGACTTCCCCCTGCTGCCCTTTTTCCCAAATCAAAGTAGTCTAGAAGACTTAGCATTGAAGGATCTACCCTGCATTGCGACACCAAATGTAACTCAATACTGATTTACATAGTAGAGATAAAGCAAAGTTTGGCACAAGCGCCTCCTCATTTGCAGATTAGAACGTGATTAAGAGACAGTGTGAATATTGTAACACATCCTCATTTGCAAGAGACACAGAGAACAGATTAAATAGGCAACTATGCTATCCCATCTGAGACCAGCTCATCTGTCTTCTCACGTGCTCACAGAAGCTTGAAAGGGACCAAAGTCAGAGCCTGAACTACTGTAAGAAATATTTTAGTCAGCAGAAACAAAAAGCACATGGTCCTTTAAACCACAGCATCACTTGTTCTTAAAATGGGGAACTTATTCAGGTGAAACACAGCAGAAAATTAACACAGAAATACTCACTGCTACAAGGAATTAATTACTGGTACTATATAGTAGTCTGTATCTCCAGGAAACACGACTATCCTTTTTGTTCTTTCTACATCTGATCAGAATATCTACATCTGACAGAAAAATGTTTTCACTGTAGACTCAGGAAAATCAATGTATTAAGGAAGTGATGGGTCCGGATTTAGCAGCATAGAAATATTCATACAGACATCAGCAAGCAGTGGCAAAAATGCTGGCTTGACTGCAAGGGCCAGCGCCGCCTCTTTAATGAGGTTTTACAAACATGTGAAGATGTATCTGGGGAGGAGCATCTCCAAAGGTTTTTTTGGATGCTACCTTTATTGCACATGGGGCTTTTCCTGAGTATTGTCAAAGGGGGCTGGAAGTGTGATAAACTATCTCATCACCCTGAATCCTTCGATTCCTGTGAGTTTCATTTTGTAGGACCTTTTTAAAAGGCTGTGGTTTGATACTTGAGCCTACTCCCAGGAAAAAGGAATAGATGGTGTCATCCTTCCTAGGTCCTGCCAGCCCACCTCAGATGCCATTCCAGCTTACTGAATGTTTACATCTTATGGGAGTCCATTGTTCTAATTTCTTTCAATTAAAATACAGCCTTAAAATAACTTGACCACAATTTGTTTTCAAACCAATTTGTCTTGCTCTGGAGCCTGAAGTCCATTGCTTACACATATTGAGTCAAAATAAATGCAAAAGAGCATACCTTAGACCAGGGCAGTGGTAACAGTGTCCTTGCAGGGTAAAGAGCAGAACCCGAGCGACGCTGTGGAACAGTTCTACTGGTGTTCAAGGGCAGCGAGCACAGCATCATGCGCCAGTGTAAATGCCTTCCATGTTGACTTTATGGGCAATCTCCAATCATTGTACAAGAGCAACCTTTTAATTTTGCATAGCCCCTACAGAAGTGACAGAAGATAAACCACTTGTGAAATCTGTGCACTACTATTATACCCTGGCATAATGAACATAAATTACCAGCACTACTTTGAAAGAGCTAACAAAAATTCCCATCCAGTTCCAGAAAGCATCCGCACATTGTGTATTCATTCATGGGAGCACCACTTTCCACCTGATGTCCTGGAATAAGAACAGGTCAGTTCCTACTCCAGTATTACCTGCCTATAACTCCTGCACTGTGAACATGACTGATACTGTTTGCCAGTCATTCTTAAAGCCTGTTTGCCATGTTGCCAGTGTATGACTTCTAAAATTAAGACTTCTTGCATATGGCAGAAGATAAAGGGGAGTTCTGCAAGGGTTACAAAGCACAGGCCTATCCCACCATGATTGTGTAGACCTGTGGCTGGAATGAATCCCTGTGGTCCAGATCTTTCTCTGTGTACCTCAGTTAGCCCTAGGACCATCAGACATCACACTTAGAATCATAGAATGCTTTGGGTTGGAAGGAACCTTTAGAGGTCATCTAGTCCAATCTCCCTGCAGTGAGCAGGGACACTGTTAACTAGAGCAGGTTGCTCAGAGCCCCATCCAACCTGACCTCTAAGTTTCTATCTTGAAGTTTCCATCAACCTTCCCATGAAGTTTGACAACAGAAAATTGAGCTAATCACTTTGTAATAAACCCAGATGCCGGAAAGATGCAACAAAGAGCTCAATCTTATCCATAGCTGTAAGAAGAACTAGGACTGAGCCCTTCCATCTTCCTAAACTGGCTTCAGGCCACTTCCACTGACAGTTGCCCATCTTTTCGTTGAACAGCCACAAGAGGGCAATACCTCATGTAACAATCTCTATGTGGTACAAGGCTTCAAAGTACATTGCTGTACCAATAGCCGAGAGATGATGTGCTAATACTGGCCATAAGAAGGGGCTTCCTACTATTTGCTTTTGGTAATTTTAATCTGAGACCTTATATCTAGAGCCCAGCACCAATAATCCAACCTTAATACAACATAACGCCTGACATTCTCCTAAACTATTCATTGCTACCCTCCAGCGTGATGTACATGTGGTAGCTAGTGATTTCACCAAAATGCAGACTTCTTAGAAGTGGTGGTGTGCATGTATACATGCAAGTATACACACCTCCAAGGGGAGGCTCACATCCTAAGTCTTAAGTGTTTCTTTTGGAGTGGGATGCATTCGCCCATCAAGGTGGCACTCACCCTGGTCTATGGGGAGTACTTTGGGCTCCTGGCTCTCAAGTCTACATCTAGTGCTCAGTCGTGTATTTGCAGGGATATTCTTACATGGGTTATTAGAAGTAGAAACACAGGACAGTATTTGAGAGATGCCTTTAGCCTTATCTATCAGGCTTCCATTTAACAAGGTTATTTGTGACATTGTTAGCCCAGCACCACAAAGACCTAGCCCCCAGGATTACAAAGCCTGTGAACTATACATGCCACTAGTATGTGCCACATGCAAACATAGTCCTTAAGCTCTCCTAAAAATCATCAACAGTTACCAAAAGCTTCCTCAGCTGTGCCTGCCATGCTGTTATTTCAACCGGTTTTATTTACCATATGCTTGCCAAGGCCTAATGAAGCATTTATGTACAATTCACAAGAACAGCCTTACTAGCCCCTGCACACACAAGATACTGAAATAGTCCACATGCAGTAATTGCAGCTGGTCTGAAACATTGCTCAGGAAAAAAATGAGGCCTTAAGCCCAAATGCCTGCAGATATGACCTATTGCTTGTAGAAAGGGTGTTGTGCCTCAAGGTAAAAAAAGAAATAATTTTAAAAAACAAAAATTTCCCAAGTAGTATTCCTCATCTTGTAATACCTCAAAGCAGTCTGGAGTTACTTGGGTGACATAAATCCCTTGGATGTTGCTATCCCATACCCCTAAGCTGCTGGCACATGTGGAAACCCATTATGTATCTTACCCACGTAGGTCAGTCATCCAGAGTCCCTTGCTACAACTGTATTTGCTCATTTTGCTGTGGTCTCCACAAGGAATCCCTAGCTGAGGATGCACACTTTAAAGTTACAGTTCTTACATTATATTTTATAATAAAACAGTCATTTCCCCCCAAAAAACCCAAAACAAATCCAAACCAAAAAAACCTCAGCAATCTATTTGCAGGATACAGACATGCACCAGCTGATGATACGCTCAATTAGAGCTATCCCAGGTCTGCCAGTCCCTGCCAGTTTAAACCAGTTTAAACCAGAAGTGTTGGCCACAGCTTCAAATTCAGAGCCAGCACAGGGGCAGCTGTTGGAGAGGGTTTTGCTGCCCACCCCCCCACTATCCCAGGACCATCCCCAGCATAACACAACCAGAGCGATTTCATTTTGACCCACTGTGGGATTACCAAGCTTTGTCCAGTCCCAAACTCTCTGGCTAGGAGTGCTTATCGTGAGCCCAGCCTGATGACAGGCCTGGCTGCTGAAAGTTCGCCTTTTCCTCTAATGACCATTTGCGTTCCAGACACAGGCATAAGCTCATTTGAGGCAATTCTGCTGTCTTCATGTTTACAAGGGAATAATCCCACGCTGCAATCCGTATTGCAGAGGGGCTCTGTACTCACTGTCAGATTCCCTGACAGTGTCCTCTCTTCTAAAGTTAAGTTTGGGATTTTATTCAAAACTTTGTCCCCTGTTTGCCAGTTTCTGGCAAGAAGGAGCAGCCAGAAGAGGTCTGCAGAGCCCTGGAACAGCTCTGGTTTAGCCTTATCTTTGCCAAGAACCATTTCTGAGTTTGCTTTTGGCTACAAAAACTGATTCATTAGTCTGCAGTGTGTGTCCCCCAAAAGAGAGAGATTTGAAACCAGCCCAATCGAAGCAGTTTTAAAGCTGTGCCCTGCAACAGTGCAAATAGCTCTGCTTGGCCCATAGTCTTTAAATAAAGTGGATTAGACCAGGATCTCTTCAGCCTTTTTGGGACTTAAAAGCATTGTTGAGATCCTTCCAGTTTTCAAAGGACTTTTTTTCCCCTGTGAGTCAGTCTTTCACTGTCCTGTGGATTAGGGCAATAATCAAACCCAAGTGTGAACTCAGGGAGCTGCTAATTTCCAGGAGAGAAAGAACTTCAGATTTTAATGATGCACAGTGGAGCCAATTTAAACATCCTTAATAAACTCACTTGCCAAGTTGCACCATTGCAATTTGTCAGGCACCTACTTTTTAACTGCATCTACTGAGGCCTTATTAAAACCATTCTGAGGTGTTTCCTGAAGAGACAAATCAATTCTATTAAATCGCTCACCTTGAGACAGACTCCCCAAAACCATATGGACTTTACATTTGACTCCCCTGTCAGAATCAGAGCGGTGATTTCAAATCAATACATGCCATCATCTGCATAGTGTTTCCTCATAGAAAAGCAAAGGAAATAGCAGCCACTTCCCCTAGAGGACATGTGAAACTTAAAAAAAGTAGGAAATTCTATTTTTAATCTCAAAAATAGAACAAATAAAGAAACAGCTGAAATTTAACACTGGTTCTGATGGGAACTTTATCATCAGACAAAAATTGTTAGCCATCTACTAATCGTTATCAGCCTGGCATGCCTGTTTTGCACGCTTTCCCTTCTGACTCCCCAGCACAAACATTTCTTCTTGATGGGACATACCATAATGCTGAGAGAAAAAAAAAATGGCAACCAAGAAACCCTGTGTTGGACAAAACTGTCCCCCACTGACACAGACTATGAAACAGATCTCCTCATACGAAGAAAGCTTTCACAGTAAAATAACTGAAGTGTGACAGCACATGCCCCACAGGAGGCCCAGGCCCCACCGCTTCCACAGACAAACAAGCAAGGTCCTCCCTAGTTTTAAGATCTATGGGATTTTCCCCCACAGCCTTGTGCCATGGAGAGACAAGACCGAGTCTTGACCTTTCTCAGTAGCCTCAGAGATCCAAACTAAACCAGACTGAAACACCATCAAGAAGAGTCACTCAACTCAGACATGCACTTTTTAAAAATCTACCCACTTGCCACCCAAAGGGTCTCTTGTTGTGCCCAGCACGTTAATCCTGCCTGCTTTGATTAATCCTGCACCTCTTCTGGGGTGTTAGAGCAGACAGGTTGCCTTGGGGAAGCAGATTACCAACAGCAGCAGAACAGCCAGGACCCCACCATGGCAGGATCCTGGTAGAGCAGGTGGCAGAGGAAGGTGGTTACTGAAGGGGTGGGGAGGAAAAGGAAGACCCCACTCCCAAACCCAGCAATTTTGTCCCTTTTGTTCCTGTCTCCTTGGCAGTGAGCAGTAACTTCCAGCTCTTCAGGGCTATCTTGTAAGACAAGTTACAGAATTACAAAATCATTGAGATTGGAAGGGACCTCTTGAGATCATCTAGTCCAACACCTCTGCTCAGGTAGGATCAGCTAGAGCAGGCTACCGAGGACTGTGTCCAGCCAGGTTTTGAATATCTTCAAGGATGGAGACTCCACAGCCTCTCTAGGCAATCTCTTCCAATATCTGACCAACCTTAGGTTGCTTCTGCACAGCACTCTCCGTCCAGGGTTAGCAGCCAAAGGTAATCGCTGAGAAGGCCATTAGCCAACCCCTCCAGCTCTGCCAGTGCAGCTCATATCTCAAACCCTGTCCCACAAGTCCCCATAGTTCATTCAAGGCTCCCAAACCCTCAATTGCTCTGCCATTTTCCTTATTGTATCAATGACCGAGGGCATCTCCATCCCATCTCCCCATATGTACCAACATACAGACCCAAATGAAGGCCACTAATTAGATATTTAGAAATGCAGGGTTCAGTTCCCTGTTCCACAGAGACCCTTGGCAACCCAGAATTACATTCACACAACAGACCATGTAGAGACACTGCTTGCCCCCACCAGTCAACATCAGCTCTGGCCTCATTAGATTGCAATGCCTTTCAGACTGAAAAAAAGCCTCAGGACCAAGGATAACCTGACTGTCTCTGTGAGGCCAATTCCAGGGCCTGGAGGGGAAGGAACCTCCACACCTGGGTGGCTGAACCAGCTGCAGCCAATACTGGTGCAGGCTGTGGAGTACGTGCCAAGATGGGGCTGAATGGGCAGAGCAAGGGAAGTTGAGGAAGACTCTGGGCTGTTTGAAGAAGAAAGCGAACCACAGTGGTGGGGTGGGTTTGGCTGTGTGGGAGGATTCTGGCCTGGGATGGAGGACAGGCAGAAGAAGTGGCAGGGGGAGTAAAAGACGACATGAAAACACATGGGGAGGAGAAGACATGAGCCTAATTGAAGCAAGTGCCCAAAGCAAGAGCAAGAAGTGCGGTTGAGGGCAGGACGCAGTCAGCGGTGCAAACTGAATGCTGATGATGGCCAAAAGCACTAACCCCACCTGCGACTAGGGCATACCTCATTTCAGGCCATAACAGACAGTGAGGTGATCAGAAATTGCCAAGATAAGTCATCTGCCTGTCCTTGGCTTGTAGAAGGAGGGTTCTGCTCCTAGACTCACCGCCACTGCAATCCTGCGACTTCTGCCCCAAGTCCAGCCGAGCCACCTCATTTTTACAGCACGGCCACCTCTGCTACTTCAGTGTGCCCTCACCCCCATGCAGACAGGGGGACAACTTTCCCATAAGCTGTTCCTGGGAGATGATTACATTCCCAATTATTTTCAGTTGATAAATCTTGCATGCTTGAAGACTGACGTGACAGACAAATGCAGAATTATTTATAGATCAACCACTTAAAAATTTCTTTTTCTCCTTTTACATTTGCCATGGTTCTTCCTCTTTTAAAAATATATTCCTGGATTTACTACTTCTCCTGTAGCATCCAGTGGCAGAATTCAGCACAAAGCAATGCTAGCACTGAGAAACAACTTGGAGTGGCTATGCCAAGTTTCTATGGCTTTGGGAGGCCAACAAGCATTTTGCAGTACAATGCCACTGTGAGGACACAAGCAATAGGGGCTAGCATTATATGGCAGAAGAGCTTAAAACTAACTAAATATCCCATAAGTATTTAACCCTCGCTTTGTGAATAGGTTCACAAATAACAGTAAGTAACAGAAGTGGTGAAGATGGCTGGTTACATCCCTTCTGCCTCTCCAAGCAGGAGGACTCAGTCTCCCAGCCCAGTCTCCTCTGACTCCACTGCCCAATCTGTTTTAGCTCCCTTACATTCACCTAGAAAAGACACATGGGGCCAGTCAGCCCAATTCAAAAACCCACCAATGCTAAAGCAACAGTTTTTACTCAACACAAGCCACTAAAACTCACAGACTTCTCGAGAGACTGAACGATGATAAGAACGATATGGGGTTTTAGCTATACAGACTCATTGGAAATGGGAAAATAAGTCCCTTAGCTAACAAAAGAGCCACCGCTGTACGCCAGCAGCAGCATTCCAAGGATAGAGACCCACCAACTTTCAGATACTTAGCCAAGAGCCATCACCATGACACCACTCACTTACGCTCTAACTGCAATCCTCTGCCAGCAGAAGCTCCAAGCTTTTGGGGGGAAGATAACTCCTGGTTACCTCAGACACAAACTCACTCCAGCAGCTTGCACCAGCTCTGACCTCTTGATGCCCCTAATTTATACCTGCTGAACAAATGAAGCAAACCAAATTAACATCAGCTGAATAACTGGACCACGGGCTCTGATTAGACTTGCACTGATTTACAACAGCTGAAGACTTTCTCACCTGCTTCCCATAGCTTTGCTTACATTGTTTTGAGGATTTGGTTTATTGGCTTCAGTGGTGCAAAAATTATTATTACTACAAATGTTTTTACCCAGTATCGTCAGTGAAGGTGTTAATACTCTACAACACAAAAAGTTCTGGAAAGTTTACTGTAATAGAGTATGATTTAGCCCAAGGATTTTATTAGAGGTGGTGATGATTCACCAGAGCTGGGAAATAGTGGAATCCAGCCCGTTTACCCCAACATGGGGTGACCAGCCTTGTGTGCTACAGGGTGATTTCCTCTAACCTACACCTTGGCCACTTGGTCTTTGCAGGAGCTACATTGACCCGTATCAGTTGGGGACCTGGTTGGTTGTCATAGAATAGTTTAGGTTGGAAAAGCCCTTTAAGCTCCCCCACCCCCAAACCCTGGCCCTCAGCACCGCCTCTGCCCGGCTGTTAAATCCCCCCAGGGGTGGGGACTTGACCTCTTCCCTGGGCAGCCCCTTCCAGTGCCTGACAGCCCTTTGGGGAAGGAATTGTTCCCAATGGCCAACCTAACCCTGCCCTGGCACAGCTTGAGGCCGTTTCCCCTTGTCCCATTGCCCCTTCCCTGGGAGCAGAATCCACCCCCCCCCCGGCTCCCCCCTCCTCTCAGGCAGTTGTAGGGAGCGATGAGGGCTCCCCTCAGCCTCCTCTGCTCCAGGCTGAACACCCCCAGCTCCCCCAGCCGCTCCCCAGCAGCCTTGGGCCCCAGACCCCTCACCGGCTTCGTTGCCCTTCTCTGGACACGTTCCAGCAATGCAACATCTTCCCTGTAGTGAGGGGCCAAGTCCTCAGTTTATATACAGCATTTTGCACTGGATGAGACATTTCTCCCAATTACTTTAGTGATCCCGATCTATAAATATTTTAAACTATTTTTGCTTCTTTTAATCTAGCTGCCTAGCTAGTCAGCTGGCCTAGTTTGACTTTGATCCATTATTACACTTCAGATCAAGAAGCTTCAAAATGCCAGATAAGTTTGGGGAGTTGGTATCTTATAACATTGAAGCATTTGCCTCAGTAAGATAAAATATGGTTCATGCCTATTTTTCTGCCTAGTTTTATCTAATTTAAAAGAGACTGTTATTAAATATTAAGTGATTGTGTATTATTTCTATAATATACATTCTGAAATGTGTAATAACAACTTTTCTTTACTGAAATTATTGCAAATTATCAAAGTGATACTTTTTTTTTTGTCAATTGAAATTTACCCTAATTGACCCAGAGGACATGTTAATTTTTCACCATTTCTCTCTAATACAAAGGAAGATTGTAGAAGTAGGAATTCACCATTAAAAAGGAATATCATTTGCACAAAGATGGGAGATATTTGGAAATCTGTCTTGACCAGGAGGATCAATGACTCAATGCTGCTGATCTTCCTCCTCTTTCTGCTGGTGTGGGAGTTGAGGGCTAATTTAAGAGAGTGCTCTACCAGAGAGGAGAAAGTGGAAAGCCTCCCACATCTGCACAGCAATTCACCTGCTCAGAAAACAAGGTTGGGATCAAGGCACAAGTTTCTTTTCAATCTAGTCTCCCCCACGCATCTCTCCGGGGGACATAACGAATGGACTGGTATTGGTGTGCTCCTGAGTGACACGGACGGAAGGCTGGGCAATCTGCAAAGGACAACTGTTGTAGTCTTCTGTGCCATCATTGTCTGAGTCTTAAACTGGAATTAGATACTGCAGGGATGGCTACAAAAGACAGACACATAGCTGGTGCTGCGGCCACTCAGCTATTTCCGTACAGCATTTCCAGATCTTTCCCTGTACCCTGGGCAGATGAAATATCTCAGATCACCGCTGTGGCACAAGCAAAGAGTTTCGATGCAACTAAGATGGAGGAGAGGCAGGATGCAAAAAATCTCACCTAACAGTAACCAGGTTATCAGCGTGCTCTGTAGCGAAAGGTTATATACGAGCAGGTCTAGAGGACAATTTATGATCCCTAAGATGAGTTTGTAAGAGGGATATGATTGTTTATCTTATGAGAGGGCCTGTTTCTTTCCTCTGCTATAAAGGGAGCCTAGACAAGTAGCTTAGATCAAGTCACCTAATATTTAAATAGCTTAACTTCAGAGAGATGAATCCTCTGTGTTGTATGGACGTGTTGTATACACAAATTAAGCCTGACATTTCCAGATCCACCACGCAGCTATGCCCAGGAGATGCACTGCAGCTCTGAAATATCAAACCAAGCAGCACCATGTGTTGCTCTGACGATCTTCATGTGCACAGTAAACCAGCTGTATTTGGGATGCACTGCGCTTAACGGACATGGGCAAGTCACGTTTGAAATGGAAAATGCATGCATAAAAATGCCTTCCCTGGAAATCCACCTGCCTTAGCTTCCAAGCCCACGGTTTTGTACCGTGCTGTAACGCCCTTTTCCACACCACACCGACACATGAGGTAAGTCTCCATGATGAACTGCTTCAAATACTTGGACGTGTCAAATACTTGGGGTAAACATACAGGAAGATTTCCTCACTGGACTTGAGTGATACATGAGTGACCTGTTTAATCAGGCTCTCATTTTCAAGGAGTGAGTCTTCCTGAGGATGGGATGAATCATTTCCAGGAACTGCCTCTCTCCACTGAGCACGGAGGGAGTTTGGATGATGAGATCAGACTCCGACAACACTTATACATGCTTACGGGTAGATGGCACCAACTTTTTCACACTCGACCTTCTGTATTTTTTTTCCCTTTAAAGGTATCTTTTTCTCTATTGAGAGACCTTGAACCAAGTAGGCTCCAGAATGAGATGCTTCAGTGGGACGCCCAGATTTACGTGGTATGCATCCATCCAAAGTCATTCCAGCCCAAAGAAACTTACTGTGTTCTCCGTTGGCAGACACTGAGCTTCAGATGAATTTGGTGATATAATTGCTACCCTCATAAAGGATAAAGTTTGCTGAAGGAGTACAGAAAGTTAATTACTGCAAGGTGGAAATTTCAGTTATTAAAAACACATATATAAAAACATTGGTCTTCTTCCCCAAACACTGTTGCTATCTCCCCAGATGTAACACTGGATTGTGTCACTTCTTCCTTTACACGTTGTCCCTTGTATGATTTGAATAATTCGTTTGTGTGAGAGAATGATGACTGTTTTCTGAAAAGTTAAAAAAATCGCATCCTTGCGTGTCTAAAGAGAATCCAACAAACAAAATTGCCACCGACTTTAACTTACCTGTAAACATCGGCATTGGTGTGTGGTTTGGAGACCCTTAGCATATGTGCCTCTGCCATCTGGTGGGAAAGCACAGTAACAGTATGTCAGAGGGAAGAAAATTCCTGTAGTGGATTTATTTCTTTGAAAACTACGTTCCCACACAAGTGAAACTGTTTAGAAAGTTTACATTTTTCAATGTTTATTTTTAATATTACCAATTATGCATATCTCTCTCCATAACTTGAAGAGCTTGTATTTTGTAGAAACTTGGTTTCGTGATATTTATTTTTTACTGCTGCTAGTTGTTGATAATGTATGATCTTGTGTTATATTGTATCGAACGCTATACCATTGCATTATACATTAATGTGGTGACAGCAAGATGTAAGACATAGTCTGTTCAAAGAGCCGAGCATGATTCTAGCCATAAGCTTCAGTAACAGACTGTCGCAAGTTATTCTAAATACCAATAAGCACATTGATTTATCTCACCCAGATCTGCATCAGAAGTGAGTCCATCTGATCTCATCACTCTAAGCTTTCTTCATGGTCAAAAAAAAAAAAAGCCCTTCTCATGCACTGGTTATCTTCTCTTGGAATAGACCCCAGGCTCTGCAGATCTTCGTAGTTAGCTAAAAAAGAAGATCAGAGGAGCAACACAAGTGAAGCTGGTTACTTCTGAGGTCACATACCCTACATCACAGGCAGCTGAAGTGCAGAAAGCAAAAACTCACACCTCGTCCTTCAAATTGGAGGACCCAGGTGACTGAATGTAAACATAACGCCGTTACTTTCTCAGGTATCCTGAAATATTGTGTCAGGTATAGCCATGCTACCCTGTAGGGTTAAGGTAAGAGAGGTCTTTGACACATAATAGAGGCTCAGGTAAATAAAAAGACTAATTCTTGCTTCTTGTGGGAGGGAATCCAGCAGTTACGCTGGTTCGTAGAAACTTTGTGTTCTTCAGGTCTTAGACATTAGTGGTGAAAGACCCGTTTCCCATTTCCAGTTTCTTCTTTATGACAGAAGGCCAATCATTCTGCCGCAGCTACGGTTCAACTAGGCTAGAACAGCGGATTTCAACACAGGCAGAGTTGCTTGCTTCACGGATTGGGAAATAACCTCGCTGTGCATTTCAGCAGTTCTCGTACAACCCAAGCAGAAGCTGCTGTGTAACTGCTTTTAAGTTTCTCTGGTGAGGGCTGGGTCACTCGCCAGATTTCTCTGGAGACCTTGATCTCCCGATGTCTATACATACACATAGAAGTTCCATTGTTAACCTGATGCAAGTCTTTGTGGAGCTGCTTTTTATTTTTATTTTGTTATCAAAACTGGAATAAGACTATTCGGGGATTCCTAGGCTGTAATATTCTTGTTCCACATTGTCCCAAAATGCTGTTTTGCTAAATTTAAGCCCAGTTTTAAATACAAACTGACATTGTCTCTGTTATTTCAGATAATTCAGAAAATGCCTATAAGCAGCAGTCCAAAACCCAAGAAGAAGTCTATAAACCAAGCGGCCTAAAACCAGTCACTCTGGACAGCACCGTCGTCTTTTCCACACACCTAATGGTTTTGGAACCAAAGTAGAGAAAATTATTTTCTTTCACCAATGATGAGGAAAGAGGAGTCATTCAGGATCCAGAACTCCTTTCTAACCAGATTTTTGTGGTAACAATATCTTAAGAAGGGATGTGAAACATTTTTGAACAGGTTGTAATCACTTGTCATGGCAGAGGAATGTCTGCGGTGATGGGAAGAGCCCATCAATTTTTATGAGAAACAGAGGAACATCATGAAAGCAAACATAGAAAAGCAAAGACAAGACAACAGGGGGAAAAAAGACATTGACACAGACCACAGTCGTTCAGATCTTTTTGATTTGTAGTTCAGGGAAAAGAATTTTCCATGCCTTACAATTTTTTCCATGTTTCTTAAAAAAAAATAACAATGTTAGTGCATGTTCTGTTGTGTAATGTTGGTTTACCCTTTCCAAGCAATGTTCAGATGCTGCTCAACATTTCCCACGTGTGCAGATCCAGTGCTCAGATGGTTGTTATTTACACTCTACTGTATTCTGCAGCATAATTCCTTTTCCCTTAGAATTTCATCCCAAGCATCTGAGCTCTGCCCAAGCAAAACTTCTAATTCACTCACTGCATCACAAGGCTTGCTGCATAACACTGTCACTCAAGAGGCTGGTCCTCCTGAGTTCTCTTTGAGGGCGCAGAGAAGGATGTTCTAAGTGTCATCAGAAACTGCAATTATAATTGCAAAGCCATGTGAGTAATAAAAACCTTAATAAAATGTCTCATCTGTCCTGCAGCAGTGAAAAATCCATAGGTGGACTAAGGGGACCTAAAGCCCACAAAACAGGCAAGAGTGCCAATGAAATCTATGGCTCTGAAGAAACCAGGGTTAGGTAAATTCCTTAACTGGAACTACACATGCTTTGGATTTCAGATATTGCCCTACATGTTGGATTCCAACCCTGTTCCCACGCCCAAATCTGCCATTAGTCTGTAGGAAAGTAATTCCAGGTTTTCTGCAAACCCAGCTTGTCTCAGAAGACTCTGCGGCGCTTCCACAATTTCCACATGGACGCCTTCACCTCATTATTCCTCAGGGTATAGATGAGGGGGTTCATCACCGGGGAGAAGACAGTGTAGATCACACAGATGTGCTTGTCAGAGGGGAAGGTAGAAAAGGGCCGGAGGTAGATGAAGATGCAGGGTACAAAGAAGAGGGTGACAACCATCGCATGTGAGGAACAGGTAGAGAGCGCCTTCCAGTGCCTCTTAGTGAAGCGGACCCTGACTATGACCAGGATGAAAATGTAAGATGTGACCAGCACCAGGAAGCAAACCAGGGATATTAAGCCGCTGTTGGAAGCCATGAGCCACTCGGTGACATAGATGTCTGTGCAGGCAAGCCGGATGACAGGAGGCACGTCACAGAAGTAGCTGTCGATTGTGTTAGGGCCACAGAAGGGGAGCTGGATTGTGAGCAGCGTCTGGACAATGGAGTGGAGGAAGCCCCCTGCCCAGCAGGCAGACACCAGCACCCAGCACGCCTGCCGGCTCATGATGGCAGTGTAGTGCAGGGGCTTACAGATGGCAGCGTAGCGGTCGTATGCCATCACAGTCAGGAGGAACATCTCTGATGCCCCAACAAAGTGCAGAAAAAACATCTGGGCTATACAGTCTTCAAACGCAATGGCCTTCCTCTGGGAGAGCAGGTCCACCAGCATTCTGGGAGAGGTGACAGAGGTCCAGCAGATATCTATGAAGGACAGATTGCAGAGGAGAAAGTACATGGGTGAGGAGAGCTTGGGGTCAGTCCTGACTGTCACAATGATGAGAAGGTTCCCCAGCAGAACCATGGCATAGGCCAGGAAGAAGAAGGTGAAGAAGAGGACTTGCAGCTCCCTTGTATCGGAAAGCCCCAGGAGGATGAATTCAGTCACCTGGGAGAAGTTTCCCAGTGCCATCGCTTCAGCTCAGGCTCCAATAGCACAGGTGTGGGTGTGAAGTCGTGGGCTGACCAGGAAGAGAAGAGGATGTGCTACAGCTCCAAGGTTCATGGATGATGAGAGCAGGATGCATTTCCTGCTGTTCTGCCTGCTACAGAAAGCACAGTGTCATATCTTGTATTACGGTGAGCGGCGTTTGCAAAGAGCACTGTCCGCCTCTCTTCTGCCTTCCCACTCCCTTTTCAGGTTTCTGGTCCCCCCACACTGACCCTCATCCCTGTACTCACTCCAACCGCTATTTTTCTGCATTGTAGTTGGTGTGTCAAAGTGTGTGCTCCCATTCTGTCAGGGAGGAATCGCATCCTACTGTCACAGGACCAGAGACACGAATGCTGGAAAAATGCTACACAGTCTTTTTACTTACTGGGACTTTAAAGTGCCATGGTGGAAGCAAATGCTTGCCATGCTCAAGCCTTGTGTCCACAATATCATAGAATAAAATCACAGAATCACAGAATCGTTTAGGTTGGAAAAGCCCAACCATTCCCCTAACCCTGCCATCCCACCCCCAAACCCTGTCCCTAAGCACGGCGTCTGCCCGACTTTTAAATACCCCCAGGGATGGGGACTCAACCCCTTCTCTGGGCAGCCCCTTCCAGTGCTTGACAGCCCTTTTGGGGACGAAATTTTTCTTAATGTCCAATCTAAACCTCTCCTGGTGCAACTTAAGGCCATTTCCCCTCATCCCATCACCCGTTACCTGGGAGAAGAGACCAACACCCACCTCACTACAGCCTCCTGTCAGGCAGTTGTAGGGAGCGATGAGGTTTCCCCTCAGCCTCCTCTTCTCCAGGCTAAACACGAGCTCAATGATATATGGCTCAGCCACATATTCTACTCCTAATTTCATTCCTCTAAATTGACAGAAGAGCTCTCCAGTTCACTTGTCCACTCTGAAACTAGAAACACATGCACAGAAACCAGGTCTGGGAGGTTCTTCACTGATGATCCTCCCTGTTGAGCTAGCAGCTCTTTAGTAGCTTGAGTACTCTCTTTCTCCCAAAGAAACCGTGTTTTCTAACATAGCAGAAGCTGCGAAACTCTGCACAGTTCCTCTACCTCTGTTGCTCAGAGCAATTTTTAACGTTCTTCAATAGACAAATGCACTCACAATCTTGTGGAGGTTAAAACATGCCCAGCAGAGGTATGCTTATTTTCACTTACAGTCACACCAGGAGATTCTTCAGCTGCTCATTTCTGCCTCAGAGTTTATAAGTCAGCAAGCATTCCTACTCAGAAAGCAGTGTCTGGTTTTCATATGTGCCTATTGCCTTTTGCTGATAGCTGGGCACTTCCCTCAGGTCCTGATCTATTCTCTGCCACTTTCTGGTACTTCTCAAAGACTCTTTTTCTTTCCCATCAAACAGGTTTGCTTCATGCATAATTCAGGCTATATGCCTGCAAATCACAGCACTGGTTTAGAGATGATCCTGCTTTTTCCCCTCTGCCTCTCGCAAGGGCTCGGTAGTCTTCCAGAGCTAGCACAGCCGCAGGGAGAGCGAACTGTCTGCAACGATCCCTGACGTTGTACAGACAGAGATCAGCAGAACAGGCATCGCAGTCTGAGCATAACAGCTCTGGCTCCCTGTATAGTCAATGAAGAGGAATAAACACTTAAAGGTATGACTCAGTTTACTTCATTTAGATCATTACACCACAATGGGATGACTTATACCATAGAAGATAGTACATCTGTCCTTGAGTATAAATGGGGAGCAGGTACCTGCCCCGTGCTAAATGCCTATGATGTAATCAGCATTAAATGAAGGTGCCTTGAAGGATCCAAATGACCAAAATGTCACAGTAGTATTTAAATTTTTCTGTAAATATTTCAAGAGATTACCAAGCATTTCTCTCTGCCTTTCACATAAACAAACACAACCATGCACATGTGCTTTAATATGCCATGACATAAGCAAAGGAGAGGGAAAACAAAGGTTACTACTGTACCTAGTTATTAAATGTTGATACAACATGAACTTTCAAGTCTGAACTCCACAGCATTTGTTGTCTGAAAACATTTTCAATCATTCACTCCAAATCTGTTTCAAGTTATTCATCCGTCAGGTCAGGGCATTGTTCCACTCTTCTTCCTCCTGCTTGTAATTGCCATATCCTTGCTCTTGTTTGAGTTTCTTGTTGCACAGAAATTTGTTTCAGGAGGTTTTCAAGTGATTTTTTTTCTTTTCCTGACAGGTTACAGGCAAATTTTACTGTGATGGTATCAATGTCCTGTTTTCCATTTGTCTTTTAGACAGAACGATCCAATAACGCAATGCCTCCCCAGCTTTCAGAACAGCCCTCTGTGTTTCCCGCATCTTCCTTCTCCTTAAAGTGATCCCATCCCACCACAATGTATAAATACTCCTGCAACAAACCAGGGACTAAACATAGGCAGAAGATAGTTTTCCACTAGTGGAGCTGGACCTGTGAGAACCGTGTCATTACCAAACTCCAAGCAGCCACCCAAGGGCCTTATTAAACAGTTTTGATGGCTGGGTCCCTTGGTGTGCCATAGCACACCAATTTGTTCAATGACCTTCTGTGTGCCGAGTCCTGAAGATTAATAAGGAGAGGATAAGACACCATGCACTTCTAAGCACTCAGAAGTCCTTTGTATGAAAATAACGCCCAAGTCTCTAGTAATAAAAACATCAATGTAGGGTTGTACTACTGATCCCCGCATTGAAACAGTGTCAGGCACCAGGAAATGTTGCATGAGATCAGGGAAGCTGCAGAGCTGGGACAGGTAGCACTGGTGGGAAACTGCAGTCACTCAAGGATAGACTGGATGAATGCCTCATCAAGATGAAATATAAAACTAATATGAATGTTCATTCCCCAAGACAAAGGAAGGTCTTGGCAGACCAAAGATATCAGTGGTGATATGCCACTGAGAACTATGGCTCAAGTTCAAATTGTCTTGACCTGATCATTCTGCCCATGATGTTAACCAAAGATGCCCCTGTCTTTATCTCAACCCGCAAGCTTTTTTATCTCATTTTCTCCCCGTCCTGTTGAGGAGGGTGAGTGAGAGAGGGGCTGGGTGGGTCTCCAGCAGCTGGCCAAGGTAAACCAAACACATGGCATGAACTTTAAAGACTGGAAACTAGTCTCTGAACATGCAATCTAGAAAAAAAAAGCAGAAATGTGATTACTGAATTTTATGGCCATTTCTGCTACATCTTCAGGAGATGAAAAGAGACGCCTCTTCCCATGAGGAAGAACCTGGAAATCTAGAAAGGAAATCTTGGTGACTACACACCTGGTTTTACGCCCTAACAGCAAGGAAGATAAACCTCCCTCTTTTGTCAGTAATTGCTACCTCTTTCTCTTCATATTCTGCCTGGAAATAGGGAGAAATTATAAAAATTCTTTGTCCAAGCAGTGATGTTCTACTTCTAATTTTTCTACCATTGTAAAGTGACAAGGACTTTTTCCTGTATTTCATCTCCATGTGTCACGGGTTACTCTGAGGCAAATAAGTGAGTTGTCAGCTATTTTAAGGACATCCTGTTCCTCTGCTTGCCTTCCCAAAATTTTAGTGCCAATATAAGTTTTTAGAAAATTCATGCCTTGACTACAGTCAGTCAATTTGCAGCAGAAGAGCATTGCCCAAAGTCATGAGATTCTAGGGGCATTTTTACATTTCCACACTGGAAATGGCTGAGGAAAATGTCAACCCAGCAATAACGTTCTTATTAAGAAGACGAGGAAAGTTTTCCATGTTCAGCTAGGAACTCAGCTGTATTTCAGTACGGAGAAATATTTAGTTCTTTTATTTCCACTGAGATACCTATCCCTTAGATAATTCTAGTGTAACAGCTCCAGAGTACTGGCCAAACCATGACATTTCATCCAGTGTCTAAATAAAGCTATGAAAACTATTCTGATAATTCCACTGGGCTGTTGATCAGTCAGTGTCTATGGTCTTTAACCATACTTGGGTTGCTGCCCTGATAGATTAAAAAGGTCACCTATGACATAAACTCAAGGTCTTGGAGAGGTGTTAGCAGGGCTCCTTTAAATGAAATTGATCCCTGCAAGAATAACCATCATTTTAGGTTTATAGCACAGGAGGTCCAAAAAGGACCTGGGCATTAATTTGCATGTTTTACATTTGTTGTCACTGGACAGCTTCGATATGAGTGTTTGAGGAACCGGGGGTAGGAGGAAGAACAAAACTGAAGCAGATAACACATTCACCAGAAGGTAACAAATACATAAAAATGGGAACATTCAGGCTCTCCATTGTAGGAAGGCTTTTAGCTATTAGCCTGGTGAGCTTTTGAGCCATGGTACTGACACTGAGATGTAATAATAGTAATTATTATTACTGGAAATTGCACCGGCAGGGGAAGGAGAGAAGATTTCCTTCCTATTATCAGCATCAGCAAATGACCAAAGTTGCACCGAGTACTAGCTTTTTAATAGCTAACTCATGGATTCAGCGTACAACAATGCCTGCATTCATACCAAGGCACTTACCGCAAGCAGAAAGGGAACGCCAGTGGTGTTGTAGCAGGCAACAACCAATTTTGCAAACACCTTGGGCCACCATTTCCCAGCTGAATGGGCTACAGAGTAGCTGCAGGCTGTCTGCCTGAAAGTTCACACTCTAACTAATAGGATGTTTTTCCTGGAAAACCTTTTTTTATATTTACATATTGGTGTTTATTAATTTGCTGGTGTTTCAGTACAATCTGCCATCTCTCCCTGTCATGCAGGGGCGTAAGGTAACCTCCTACTTCTCTCATGGTCCTATTTTACTATGAAATGAGTCCCGTCTCCCCAAAGGCTGCTGACTCCTCTCAGCAGCTTGCTCAGTTGTGGACACCTCGTGTTAGCACATCGAAATATGTTAAATAAAAGCTACTAACGCTGTGCCCTACCGAAAGGCTTGTTTACTCTTGGAAGCTAGGTAGCACCATCACTCCTTTGTGCAGAAAGGTAAGGAGATGCTACTCTCTAAAGCTTTTAGGACCTAGTAGGACAGAACAAGCTCTCAAGTTGTTTTTCCTAATGCTGGGAGAAGCCTAGACAAATACCCACGATACAGCTATGAGGTGCCTGAAGGTAAATGCCACAATACCACCCCCAGTGCTCAGATTTGGTAGCTGACAGTAACCTCACATCCTTTTGACTGACAGTTTCCAAAGAAGACGAGTTACATAAAACCTTGAATTTAGTGTCAGCCCTATTCTGAACAGCTCCGCTAAAAACAGAGCAGCATTACTGAAAAGTCTCTCCTGAACACTTCTCATTCCAACCCCATGATTTCTTAAGCTCACATCATCTTACAAACATGCACTGTGTTGTTTCATTTCTCACTCCTCTTCACTTTTCTGTTCCACAACTTTTTCGTGGCATTTTTCACCTCTTCATTTTGGAGGATGTAGATCAAGGGATTGAGCACAGGCATGGTGATGGTGTAGAACATAGATACCATCTTGTCTGCTGAGAAGGTGGTGGAAGGGCGTCTATAAATGAAAATGCATGGCCCAAAGAACAGAACTAGAACAGTGATGCAGGAAGTGCCCTTTGGAAGAGTACATCCTCAGAGAAACCAAATTAACAGCATCAGACACAACAAGAACAAAAAACAGCTTGCGGAAATCACAGCACTATTGGCAGCCACAGTGACATCAATTACATAGGTGTCAGCACAGGCCAGCTTCAGTAAAGGGTGAACACCACAGAAATAATGGTCAATCTCATTGGGCCCACAAAACGGTAGCTGAATGGCCAGTAGGGTCTGCACCACTGAGTGTGTACAAAGCCTCCCACCCAAGAAGCTGCCACCATCCAGCCACAGGCATGCTTGTTGACAATATTTGTGCAATGAAGAGCTTGGATATAGCAATGCAATGATCATAGGCCGTCACCGTGAGAAGGGAGATCTCAGCGCACCCGAAGAAACGGCCCACAAATGCTTGAGCTATGCAGCCCACAAAAGAGATGGTCTTCTGCTCAACAAGAAGGTCATAAATGAGTTTGGGGGCTGTGACAGTAACCTGATGTCTACAAAAGACAAGTAGCTGAGGAAGAGGGTAGCTCATGGGAGAGTTCAGCTGTTCACTTGTCTTTATAGTAACGATGATAAGCAGGTTTTCAAGAATGATAGTGCACGGAAGACTAAGCACACTTTTGCTCCTGTCTTATCTTGTGTCAGTCCATGGAGGATGAACTCCGTCGCATTGGTTTTGTTCTCCATAGGCACCATGAGACAGGACGCGAAGCACAGAAAAGAGATGGCGTTAGACATGGGACACTATCAGTACACACACATACTGACCACTGGTGTATTAAATACTAAGCACATTTCCTTTGCTGTCTTTTTGGAACAGTTTCCATTTAAAGTCAATGCTTCCCTCAAGGAATAACAGGTGATATCCAAATCAGAATGTATTATTGACGTATATAATAAGAAGCTCAGATTATTTATTTGAGGATGGTGGTAGAAATAATACCCTCAGAAACCTAGTGCTTACCTTTGCTTCTTTTAAAAAGGAAGACTAATTACCAGGTCCCCTCAAGACCCACTTTTACCCTATACTGTTGGTTTGGAAATAAAGGTTGACTGAAAGAGACAGTGTGGCTATAATTCAAGTCTTAACACTTTGATCACAGCCTGAGGAAAGTCCTTGCACAAGCAGTGTTTGTACTTTCCTTTTTAGTCCTCTAAGGGATTGCAACAGAACCACTCCTTATTATCTCTCTGACTGCAATAGACCTGAATAAATTCAGTCACAGAAAAAGCTGGCCAGCGTTTTCTTGGACTGCTTTTCTTACAGTACATGAATGAACTAATCTGGAGCTGATTTGCATTAGTGGTGAATTAGCAGGGGTTTGTATACCTCACTCAGGTCCTGGACTTAGTGTGGAACACCTCATAAATACACCTGTAGTGACACTGGGGTAAGGAATGCACCGCTGGTGACCCTCCTTTACTCACAACCACCATGAATTCACTTTTGTGGCATTCCCATGCAGTACACAAGTATCGCTAGTGTTCAATTTATATATGAAGATAGAGGTGGAAAATGTGTAATAACCTTGTCTGCGATATCAGCAAACCCTTTGGGGGTCTGAATTCTATCTGACAATCACAGGACGCTCAGTTCTTTCTCCTGAGCTCTCTGCCTCACCTCCTGGCTACTCCCCAACTAGGGCAGCAGAAGAAAGGCTCTTTAGTGCCTCCATCCTTATCTCCATGCCGCTCTGTGAGAGGGAAAGCACTGTGGGGAAGACCAAAGCATATGTGTCGTGGCCATTGTCATCCAGTATGTCCAGCTTAGACAACGTAGGACTGAGCACATGGTGTTGTCATCAGCTCCTGAGTCCTTTCTGTAACACTGACAACATCCTTTTGACAGATCTTTCTGGAAACAACATGTAACTGGGGGAAAAAGAAAATAAGACACCAACTAAAACAAAGGCTGAAAAATCATCTATAGTTGGGTTTTTTCCAATTCATAAAATGGACCTCGCAAAAGTCACTCACCAGAAATGCCTGTTTTCAAAAGCAGGAGATGAGTCACGCTTGAACAAAACAAAGGAAGAATATCAGAAAACTTACACAGTTCATATGTGCCAGCCTCTTTGCTATTGGTGCTCTGATGACCTCCTCTGACCACGTTAGGCCGTTTCATCAGAATGTCTCAGCTGCAAGTTGCTGCTTAGATGTTGTGAAAGCAGTCCATATCTCTGCCAATTCTGAAACCTACAGTGGCTGAAGAGAACAACTGCATATCTCATTCTGCAAAAAACAACTTCCAAGAGCATCTACAAGAACAATTATCTCTCGCAAGAGGGGGAAATTGTAGCAGAAATATTGAAAGTAAATCACGCAGAAGAAGCACAAGACTACCAGGAGTAATGAGATCCCAGAGGCATATGAAGTTTTGTCAGAAATCTTCACCGGACAAGGAGCTAAAAATTGTATGGCTATTAGGGTAGCCTCTGGAGAGTGATGTGGCTACTGTTGCGTCCTTGCTTGTTTGTTCACTGGCTGGCTTTCTAATGCTGTCCAGATAAATAGATGTTATGTACTATTGGACAGGTATTTCTTCTGGAAGCATTTCTGGTTCAAATAAACATCACCCACCCCTGGCCATTTGCAAGATTTATATTCACCTTACCTTTCAATCAAACATTCTTGAAGTAAAGATGTCTCCTACACAGGACATTATACACATTCTGCTTTCTGTCCCAATCTAATTTTTCTCATATGTGTTCTTACTAACTTGTTCTTACCATTTCATGTTGATAGCACAAAAAAAAAAATTCACAATTGCACTGTTATCGCTTACACATCTGCTGTACAAATTTGAAACAAGAAGTAAACCCAGAAATTACTTCAAAAATTTAGCAAGGTTTGTGGTTAGTCCTCACTGCTTACCAGATAATTTTACTGAGACAATGCAAAACACAGAAGCAACTCTCGTGCAGTATTAAGTTCTTAGAAGAATTCTTACTGAAGTGTAGAGGAGCCTAAGGTTGTTTTCAGTGACACCATCTATGCTATGGTTGAATATTTGCCCAGCAGCACCCAGAAATGGGACCTCCAGGAAAAAAAACTGGTGTTCACCCCCAAAGCATTAAAAAAACCCCCCTCTTTTTAATATAAATACGTATATATATAATTTTGTGTATATATATAATTTTGTGTATATATATATAGCATTAGAAGCTCTAGCTTAGGCTAGGAACACTTTGCAACCTTGAATCCTACTTAAGTCACGTTAAGGTGTGACACAGGTGCGGGTGATAGTGTTTTTGGATAGCACCAAGCAGGTCTTTTCCTTCCTTGCTCCGCTGATTCAGTGGTTTTCTGTTGGCGAGGTGGAGGCTAGGGTCTCTTGTCTCCTTGTGGCTCCTCAGGTGGAGCCCCTGAGCTGCTATAGCTTATCACTCTGGGACAGCTTTGACAGCACTGAACTGGTTTGGTCTTTCATCTTCATGTTTCTTCTCTTCCCTCCTACAATAGCATGGAAAACACACTTCTTCCCTTGTGTGGGTGTGTAAATGTGCTCTGTTGGGCTAGGAGTTGTCTTGCATACTGGAATAGTTCCTAAATAATTTTTTTTTCCATTGACACATGAAATTGTGCCTCCAAATGCCGCCTTTGGTTACTCCTTCATTTCTTACAGTCAGCAAGGTGTCTTTCATTAGATCTATGATTCCGTATTAGTCTAAACATTAAAATAAAAAACGTGAGTCAGAGCTGAAGGATAGAGGGGATAGATGGAAGGATGGCATCAGTAATAGGTGAAGCAGATAGAATTACAGAACAGTTTGGGTTGGAAGGAACCTTTGAAGATCATCAAGTCCAAACCCCCCTGCCACGGGGCAGGGACATCTCTCACTAAAATCATAGAATCATGGAATTGTTTAGGTTGGAAAAGCCCTTTAAGATCATCAAGTCCAACCATTACCTTAACCCTGCCATCCCACCACTAAACCCTGTCCCTAAGCACTGCGTCTGCCTGGCTTTTAAATACCTCTAGATCAGGTTGCTCAAAGCCCCATCAAAGCTGACTTTGAATACTGCAAGAAAGGATTTGTTGCACTGGCAGGGGAAGGAGAGAAGCTTCCCCTCCTGTTACCTGCATTAGCAAATGACCCAACTAGCACCTAATATCAGGTTGCTAACTGCTAACCCATGGATTCAAAATACCACAACGTGGTTGTCATAAAAAGGCATTTACTGCAAGCAGAAAGGGGCATCCTTTTGGATGACTGTTTCCACCAGCAGGTGACCATAGTCCTCTCTTTCCTGGCTGAATGAAGTACAAAGCAGATGGATTTCATCTGAGAGTTTATACTCGAGTAATGGGATGCTCTACCTGGACAACACTTTCAGTATTTTATTAGTATTTATTTAAACACTGGTGTTTCAGTTAGTGCTCAGGAGCCCCAGGCCTGGGCCCGTGCTACCTGACAAGAGAATGGAAGGAGAATGCCTGCTTGTCACAGAGTTCATGATGTCTTTCAAATCAAATTATGAACCTTTAGTGTCTTCCTAAGTAGAACAGGAGCTAACAGCAAGCTTCTATTTGAAAGGCAGTTCTTGGGGAATTTTCACAAAAGAAATTATAGTGAAAGGTGCTTGATTTTCTCCAACCCTTTGGAAATGTTACCACAATTCTACAACTTTCCATTTTCACTTCCCACTTTTCTACTCCACAGTTTTCTCATGGCACTCTTCACCTCCTCATTTCTTAGTGCATAGATGATTGGGTTCAGCATGGGTGTGATGACAGTGTAAAACACCGCCACGTTCTTGTCCTCTGACATATTGCTCGACGGACGTATGTAGATGAAGGTACATGGCCCAAAGAACAGGATCACCACAGTGATGTGGGACCCACAGGTAGAGAGGGCCTTGTATCGCCCTTCGTATGTTTGACTTTTCAAGGAAACCAGGATGACAATGTAGGACATGACCAGGATGAAGAAACAGCTCAGAGTTATCATTCCGCTGTTGGCAACAACAATGATGCCCACAGCGTAGGTGTTGGTACAGGCCAGGTTTAGGAGGGGGTGGACATCACAGAAGTAGTGGTCAATTTTGTTAGGGCCACAGAAGGGGAGCTGAGTGGTTAGAAGAGTCTGCACTGTAGAGTGCACAAAGCCTCCTACCCATGAGCCGATCACCATCCGGCCACATACACGCTTGGTCATGAGGGTGGTGTAGTGGAGAGGTCTGCAGATGGCAATGTAGCGATCGTAGGCCATCACTGTGAGGATGAATATCTCTGTGCAGGCAAAGAAATGCACCCCAAAGAGTTGTGCTATGCAGCCCACAAAGGAGATAGTTTTCTTTTCAACAAGGAAGTCAGCAATCATTTTGGGAGCTGTGATGGAAGAGTAACAGATATCTACAAAGGACAGGTAGCAGAGGAAGAAATACATGGGGGAGTTCAGACATTGACTGCTAATTACAGTGACAACAATGAGCAGATTTCCTGCCACGATAATCATATAGAAGAACAGAAACATCACAAAACATATTTTCTGCACCCCTTGATTCTCCGAGAGGCCCAGAAGAATGAATTCCTTCACACTGCTTGCATTCTCCATGTCAATCTGTTGGGCAGTGATATGCAATGTACAACCTAGGCACATGGAAAAATAAAGACAAACGATTCATCAGGTTTTTTCATTCTTAATAATGAATTCTTTATCAGAAGTGCATACAGACTAAGAAATATATAGGATTAGCATTACGTTTATGAAGTGGAAATTTTGGTGTGGGTTTTTTTTTCCTTCCCCGTCTGAGGTATTTAATTCTCCTTGCAGGAGACTTCAGCCATGGCTGTTACCACACTGAGACAAGTGCACTTTGAGGTATGTTCCTCCATCCTGGTCCTCCAGGATTTTGAAAGACCTGATCTATGGCTAGTGTGCTAAGGACAAAGCCGGAGCGCTAACCTCGACCACTACAGTGGCTACCGATGTTTAATAGCATGTTTGCCCTCAGGGTAGAACAAGTCAGTAAGAACAGTGCCTTTAAGAACACCTGGAAATATTCTTTGAATGCTGATTTATTTTGTAAGTAAAAATGATCTTTGAATTGTTGTTCAGAGGGGAAATGAAACCACCCGCAGAGAAAAAAAAAAAATCTCTTGCGTATATACATTTTGAAACATAAATTTGCAGTTTCATGGGCTGAACAATGAGTTCTGGGGAGGTTATCTATCATGGTGAAAACAGCAAACAATTTCACATATGACTTGCATTGAGCTTGCTCTAAGTCTCAGCTATGTTCCTTTAAGAGGAAGGAAGAATGAAAGGATCTTTTCAGATCTTCTGTCCCAGCACTGTATGAATTTTATTTTATACTGATTTGTGATATGCTCTGGGGGATATTCTCAAGGGTTAATTTCTGTTTAGTGAAGCCAGTCTAGCCGGTGGTCAAAGTCTCTCTATGGGCAGAACAGCTAAACTAAGGTCCTTTACAGAACTCTCTCTTTTTCCATTGACTAAGAGGAGCCTAAGTAAATTAACATCACCAGGGTAAAGCTGACTTCAGAGAATAATCTTTTTGTCCCCTGAAAGTAGCTCAGAGCTTTCCATAATGACACAAACAAACCTTTTTTTTTTTTTCCTCTCGGTGCTATGGCTTATCTCTAGGTGTTTCTACACCTCTACGGTTTCTCTTTTCAGACATGGTCACATTCCAGTGTGAGTGTGGGGCTTCTGTGGTTTGGCCTGTTCCAGCCCCTGGAGCAGTACATGTCACTAGTAAATAAATAATCTACATCTTTAAAAAGACTTAGTCCTTAACATTACCAAGTTGCCATTATGCACCCAGATACCCTTTGGTCAAAGAAGGCCGGAAACTACTAGATTAAATTCTTTACAGAGTTTAACTAAAAATAATCACCTCTTGGAAACAAATTATCAGCTGAATAGGATTCACCCTGGTATCAAAACATTCCCAGTCAACTGCTATTAAAAATCTCCATTGCAAGTCCTGCCGAATGAAAATGCAAGCATTCCTCCCTGTTTGTGCAGGTGATCCAAGAAGACCTGTGGAATGATGCAGTTCCTTCAAGTTATCTAGCACCTATTTAAAATTACAGCAAAATTAGGAATTCTTGTGCAGGCAAAAACTGATCAAAGCATCCGCAGGAAACACTGAAAAGGAGAAAACCCAAAATTGCTCTCAAACCCACAAAGTAAAACCTAGAAAGGAAGTTGGGAAAGTTAGGGACTTTTCCTGTGCTTACAGCTGTACTAATAGTAGGTAAAAGATATTCAAGAAGGGGGGTAAAATTTACGTGGAAAATTGATTTTCTGATATACCTCCAAGAAAAAAAATCAATAAGAACAATGTGATATTGGAGCACCTCTTTTATGAGGACAGGCTGAGAGAGCTGGGGTTGTTCAGCCTGGAGAAGAGAAGGCTGCGGGCAGAGCTGATTGCGGCCGTTCAGGGCTTAAAGGGGGCCCATAGGAAAGATGGGGACAATCTTCTTAGTGGGGCCAGCTGTGACAGGACAAGGGGGGATGGTTTTAAACTAAACAAGGGTAGGTTTAGACTGGATCTAAGGAAGAAATTCTTTACAATGAGGGTGTTGCCCAGAGAGGGGGTGGAGGCCCCATCCCTGAGAACATTCCAGGCCAGGTTGGAAGGGGCTGTGAGCAACCTGATCTGGTTAAAGGTGCCCCTGCTCCCTGCAGGGAGGTTGGACTGGGTGACCTCTAGTCCCTTCCAACCCAAACCATTCTATAATTCTATGATTCTGCGATTCTATGATTCTATGATATTGCTTTTTACCTACTATTACCAAGTTGCAATCCATCCCATCGCTCCTCTTTTCCCTTGGCACTGGCACAGTTTTCTACAGAAAACACAAGGACAAAATGGGTATGTATTTATGGCTGTGCCATAGCCCGTGGAAGAGAAATAACTGGGCTCCATCTAGGCCAGAGCAGAACTGGAAGCCAACCCCACCAGTCTCAGCATCACGTTTAGGCAATCAGTGGTTCAGAAAGGAGTGACCAAGAGATAAATGACCGAGGAAAACTATATTCCTGTATAACAGCAGATGGGAAACTCCTAAGCTAAAACAAGGTGTATGGTTTTGAAAGGATTCTAAAGATATGACTCATTCACAATAGCTGGCTTTACTTTATGTGTCTCTTGGGAAGGCCCCTGTCACCACCACTAAATTGCATTTTGCGATATATTCATCTGCCTCATTCCATCTCACTGACTTACGTCAGGTAGGCACCTGTATCTGAGCCAGTCATATCCACTCTTTTTGCTGCCTTTGCAGGGCAATTCACGGCCAGCCTAAGGCCCCTACTTAAAGATGCGATGAATCACATGCTGGAGGTGCCTATTTTTCTGATGACGAGAAACAACTAATTCAGTAGAGGATTCCCACAAGTTACATCTTCCCTCTAAAAGCATCTTTTCAGGGAGAGGCTAGAAGTATATGGTATAATGTAATCAATTGTGAAATAAAATAAATACAGTGTGGACTGCTAACATTTCAGAAAGGATGAGAAATTGCACCATCTCCTTATTGCAAGCATTCCTCCTTAAAATCTCAGGTGATTAATGGGAAACAAAATAACCAGATAACCTAATCTGGGACTACAGAACAAGCTCTGTGCATGGTTTCAGCCAAAGACAGCCAGAGACAGTTGATAACTTCAGTGAAAAATTCTTTTTTTGTTCAAGAAGAAGGGGGAAAAAAGAGCAAAGGAAATCAGGAAAAGAAAAGAAGAAAGGAAACAAAAATAGAAAAGAAAGAATCCAGAGAACCTGGAAAACTTACCTCCTCTGTGTTTGGAGATAATTTTTTGTGTAAGGGCTGTATGATTTTATCTCCTTAACACCTGCCTTCCCGAGCAGGGATGTGTTAGAGCACAGAGTCTTTAAGGAACATAGAATGGCTTCTGGAAAGCTTCCAACACTTGCTTAGGAGGTGCCTTTTACTGTACAATCCCATCTAATTTAATTTCTTGCTTTTATGTATCACAAGTGTATCTTGGTTTTTTACCTGCCCGTGTGAGAACTGCTGTGATGGGCTGTCTGGATAGCGTGGCCTGGCCCGTGTGCTCTGGATGATGCCTTCACAACCCAGCAGCAGAAGGAAGGCTGAGAAGAAAACCGTTTAAGTAGCACTCTTTAACCCTCTCCAAGGAAATCTCCCACCTGAAGGGCTCTTGGGGATGGAGGAGGGAGGCACAGAGGCTTGGTGAAGGGAAGGCATGAAAGGAAGGAGCAAAGGAGGAGAAATTAATTCTGGCCTGACTGAAAAGCTTAAGCAAACACATTTTAAAGAAATAGCCATCAGTCAGTGATAATAATATTATGAAGGCGCTTCAGGAATTCTCCAGGAGACATAATGGCCAATGGATTAGCTGAATATTAAACTGGACAAGCCTGTGCAGTGACCTCATCCAGTTAACGCTTTCCAGAGTCCTTCATTAAGCCCTGCTTTGTGGTTTTCCCAAGTGTAGAGGCCTATTAGATCCACTGCTTTGGCTTTATGGCCTTGTGAGTAATAAAACAGTATTTTAAATCTTCATGTGTTACAAAAAGAAAACACATGAAACACAAATCTTCATCAAAAAAAAATCAGCAAGATTTCTAGTAGTAAGGAGAGAGGCGGCATGCTCTGGGGGTAGCAAAGAGTTACCTGCCACAGTGGTCTTTTGAAGGGCAGGTTAGGCACGCTTCTCTCCCTGTAGTGGTTATGATTAAGTTAAGTTTTCACAGAGCCAGAGGATGGCCTGGGTTACATCTTGGTGAGCCATCGAGCCCTATTTTGTATGAAATTTCATCACTGGCAACCCAGTGAACAAAGCCTCTTGCAAAAATTGCACACTTTAGCAAAGGTCAGCAAAGTACAGAGTAAGTAAAAAAAATTCCTTCTTTTACAAATGGGGAAACCGAGGGAAGAAGTCAGCTCTTTTATGCCTGTGGAAGTCAGCAGAGTTGATTCTTTGTCACTCTAGGCTTTCCTATGGAAAGAAATAGAGCTCTCCAGAAATTGATTCACCTGATCTACATCAGACCTGATTTTAGCATGGGATGAGATCTGAAATAGACATCTAGATTTTGAACAAAATTACTGAGGGCAGACAAAGGCCACATCCAAAAAGTTACAGTCAATGGCTCAATCTCCAAGTAGAAACCAGCAACGAGCAGTGTCCCTCAGGGGTCCATACTGGGATCAATACTATTTAATATCTTCATAATTGGTGTGGATTGAGTGCACCCTCAGCAAGTTTGGAGATGACACCAAGCTGAGTGGTGCAGCTGATACACTTGAGAGAAGGGGGCCTCAAGAGGGGCCTTGACAGGCTTGAGGAATGGACCCATGAGAACCTCACGAAGTTCAGCAAGGCCAAGTGCAAGGTCCCACACCTGAGTTGGGGCAATCCCTGCTATCAGTACAGATTGGAGGATGAGGGGATTGAGAGCAGCCCTGCAGACAAGGACTTGGGGATACTGGTGGATGAAAAATTTAACATGAGCCAGCAACGTGTGTTTGCAGCCCAGAAAGTCAACCATATCCTGGACTCCATAAAAAGAAGCATGGCCAGCAGGTCTAGGGAGGTGATTCTCCCCCTCTACTCCGCTCTGGTGAGATGCCACCTGGAGTACCGCATCCAGCTCTGGGGTCCTCAGTACAAGACAGACATAGACCTGTTAGAGAGGATCCAGAGGAGAGCCATGAAAATGACCTAAGGGCTGGAACACTTCTCCTTTGAAGAAAGGCTGAGAGATTTCAGCCTGAAGAAGAGAAGGCTCCTCAAGACCTTCTTGTGGCCTTTCAATAGATAAAGGGGGCTCATAAGACAGAGAAAGGCCTTTAGCAACTGGACAAGGGGCAATGGTTTTAAACTGAAAGAGAGTAGATTTAGATTGGACACAGGGAAGAAATTTTTTCTGATGAGGGTGGTGAGACACTGGAACAGTTGCCCCTAGAATCTGTGGATGCCTCATCATTGGATGTGTTCAAGGTCAGGTTGGATGGGACTTTGAGCAACCTGATCTAGTGAAAGATGTCCCAGCCCATGGTGGGGCGGGGGCGTTGGACTAGATGACCTTCAAAGGTCCCTTCCAACACAAACCATCCTATGATTCTATGCAATTTTGCTGTCAAAAGCCTCATCTTTCTTAACTTAAAACTTCTTCAGTCAAAGGTGAATCTATGATATGAAACACAATAAAGCAAATGGATATCGCAATTCATGCAGCAGTTCAACTCAAACTCATCGCTGCTCTGAAGTCTACTGTGTATTTTTAGCTTCTGATTTATGGGTGTTAATAAATGGTTTAATCCACTGCCTGTTACTTTGTTTTGTTGACATTTCTTGAAGTTTAGAATGTCCCAATAACAACCAAGGTAATGTAACTACCTCCCGACACAGAATGCAAACAATCCATGCAGTGAAAATGGAAATCCCCGAATTAATGAGGAGGTTAAATACTGCTCTGGGTGAAAAAAGTCCTCTAAATTAAATATCGTCTTACACTGTAGCCTGGAGTCCTGGCCAGGTTAAATAAGGGTTAACAGTCGTCACTATATGAAAAAGAATATTGGGTAAGAAAGTAAAAACAGTATTACAATCTTTCGGAAAGGAAGAGGAACAACAAACAATGGAAGAAGCTAGAGGTTAACCATCGAGTATCTGGCCTGCAAAGCTAATTTGGGCCAGATATGCCAGTTTCTGTACTCACTCACATGGCAGTCATTTGCTCAGCATCATACTCATTTCCTTTTGTTTCCCTAGCCAAAGGGACTAGCAGAAGTGACTTAATGTGCAAGCGCAAATCAAGAGTTCCTGGTCTCTCCTGTTGCAAAATAGTTCCCTATAAGGATGCTCTTACTGCCAGGAAAGGAGAAAGGTGTTTTCTCCATTTTCTCTCCACTTACTTTGGCACATGGATCCAGACACCATGGTGGTGGTAGCTCATGCACATGGAGGGACTGTGCATGGTGAGAAGATGAGTGAGGTGTTGTGGGTGGGTAGTGAATGCTGGCAAGGGACTGTCTTGATAGACATATGGCTGTGTGAAGAGGTGTGAATTTGATGGTGGGCAGGATGGGGCTGAGGCACTGTTTAGGGGAAGTTGTGAAACTGGAACTGAGGCTGGAGGCTGCCTTGAGGGATTTTGTGAAATCGGAAGTGCCTGAGGTGTGGTGAAGGACTGTGCTGAAAGACAGTATGAAGTGGTAGGTAATACTGTGGGGTGTGAAGTTGCATCGAAAGAGCTCATGACATCAGAAGCGGGCATAGTGTATTGAAGGCAGCACAAGCAGAGGTTGTGCAATTGTAGCTGCTGAGGTGTGGTAAGGCTATGGAGTTTGGGGGGACCCTCCTCCAGGAAAGGTTGTGTGAAGCAGTAGGGATCAAATAGGGAGGTAACTTTTGTTGGGAGAGGCTGTGGGTCAGAAGAGGACACTGTGGTGATGGGTGTGTTAAGGCCAGTTTGGCAGGGACAGTAGGGGATGAGAAGCTGTGCTGAGGGAGGTTGTGAAACCATCAGCCAGCGTTATGGAAGAGGGCTGACAATTTCCCAATCTATGCGACCCTGAGCGGCAGTAAGGCATCCTCTTCAAAGACTGTGAAACTAGAGCATCTCAGGGACACGAGTAGGAAACAAAGCATCAATGCAAGAGGCAAGGTACAATTTTGTACAGACAGTTCTTGCTTTCTTTGTATTGTGAGACTGGCTGAAGAAGGGAGAAGTAGTAAAAAAACATTTCCAGAACCATGACAGTGACATGTTCTGTACAAAGACAGAAGGAGGAAGTATTTCAAATCTAAGTGACCACACACAACAAACTAGATATTTCCCCAAGAAAGTGATTGGCTGGCTGTCGGATGTCACGTTGAAAAGACCGTGGCTTTTTAAACAGTGTCTAACTAGCCCAGCACTACAGTATGACACAAGGAATTTAGCTGGACCATATGTCACAGAATTCAGGTGACAATTTTACCCAGCGGATCCGTACCAGGCAGCTGCTGCAAATCAGTCACTGAAATTCCAAGGAACCCACAAAAAGGTGAGAAATTCCTGGATGGTGTCTTTGCCATTGCACTCTGTCTAATGCTTTCTGTCATGCTTTTGGAGAGATGGTGAGGGGAAGGGGATGGCTGCAGCAGGGAGGTAGAATTTTTAAGCTTTCCTAAAATGGGCACCAGGTCAGAAGGCTGGAGTACGCTTAGACAGTGCTTAAGTGACACTCAAATATTCATGTCCTCTTCAAATCAATTGGAAATTTTCTTCAGGTTACACAGATAGCTTGTGGCAGAGAGAGTGCTGAATTCTACAGGCTAGGAAACCACTTAACCACTGGGTCTTCCTTTCTTCTCAGAGCCAACTTCGTTCACAGAATTAGAGGCTGCTTGAGCTGCTTCCTACTGTGAATCAAGGTCTAATTATTTCCTGTCACCCCAAAACCAGGTAGCGAGGAAGTGAACAAAGTCATAAGGCTGTATCTTTTCAATTTGCTTGTTACAGATGTTCAGGGAAGAGGTAGCCTTGCTAGTGATGTTGGTCAGGCAGTCTGCTGCTCTCCCCAGATGAGGAAAGAGAAGGTGAGTTTGAACTCGGGGATGTTCCTGTTGTGAAACTGTGCTACAACAGAGACTCTGTGCATTCTGAAGGAGATGATGGGGTTTGTTTTCTGTAGTACCCTTCAGTGTGTACTAAAACTCTTCCTTCAGAGACCACTGGTCTCTAAAGTCTTAATGTTAGAAACACTCGAGTTCCCATAACAGCTGAGGGTGCAATCCTCCAGCTTCCTATATGGTGCAGTGCCAGAAGTTCCCTGGTTTTGGTCAACCCTAAAGGTTTCACATCCGGCAAGCGCTGGTGAAGTTAAAGGGTGGAATTCACCTCAGCTAAATTCAGCTGTCCACATGCTAATCCTCTCACTGAGGCTGGCACTCTGCAACGTTATCTGTAGTCAGACAGGCAGGTGATGGGCACACCTACATAAGACACCTATCTTAGGATAAAATACATTACTATTGGAGGTGCTCATAAACTGCCTTTAATTCAAACGGCAGCTTTAAGGGTGATATTAGATGAGATGTTTGCATATTGAATGGTGAACGCCAGGTTTAACAGCCGCAGCTGGATTCCCAACCAAGCACTGCCAACGTATGCATGTGCTTCCATGGACTAATGTGGCAAGATTGTCTCCAACAGCTCCAGGCCATCAGCTGGGCAAGGAAACAACCTGCATCTTGCATTTATCTTGCCTCTATCCATGCAGCACTGAAGATAGCATGCCTGGGGTGCTGAGACAAAACGATAATGATTCAATCTGTTGCATTTCACTTGTTTATGGAAGTCTGTCCCATGTATGCTGCAGCGTTTTACAAAGAGAGAACAGAATATTCATGCTGGTTAGACTCTTCAGTGATTCACATCTTCCTAGCTCTCCCCATTCTGACTTGTTCCTCTCTTTAACTATCTCCTGCTGTCTTTCAAAACACTTCCCATGTCAAAATTAATAACTGGTGGGGAGAGAGGGAAAGAGTCATGCTGTTTGACCTCATCAGACAAAAAAAAAAGGTATGAAATCTATTTTTCGACTTTTTTTTTTTCCAAGATTCTCATTCAGATCCCAGTATCATGGGGGAAGAAGCAGGGTGAACTGCCTCAGGGAATGGCATGAAATAGTTATCTGAGCCATAATTCCAATGTCCTGTGAGGATCAGACATTTTGTCCCACATACAGTTCTTCCAGTTTCTCTCGGCAAAGGAAGTTATTAAGGGCTGACTCTGTCAGACTGAATTGTTTATTGTCCGTACATAGGGCTCAAGAGAACAAGCCAACCACATAAAACTATGCTTTATTAAAACAGAAATTAGTCATCAACATAAAAAACGACCAGCTGTTTTGAGTACTGTCTACCGTGTTTTCTAGGCATATGCACAGGACAAAGCTCAATCAGCTTTCGTGCTGATTAAACTCGTATGGCGATTGCCTAGAACTTTCACACACCTTTGACAAGATTTGTCTCACCTCATCCCAGCCACATGAAGCAAAGGCAATTACACCAGAGTTGTTAACACTGGGTTCTCTTTTTATTGAGACAAGAAAAAGAGGTACTTTTCAGACATGATTAATCTGACCTATTATTGCTATATTAAGATATTTGTTTCCCAATACAGACTGCAAAAAGGACCCTCAGGAAATTAATTTTAAAAGCAATCTAACTTTTCCTACATGTTGTATAGATATACAACATATATACAATTTGCCCTTAGATACAGCGCTTTGAACAACGCTCTGTGCTCTAAGTCCAAACACCACAATCCCTCCCAAAATCAAGCTCTGGCTACAAAGAGCTGGAACAAATCCAGAAACGCCACCAGGTCACCATAAGGGAAAGTCACGCTGGAGTTACCACCTCTATCCTTTCTGCTCACAGGTCTGTCTGAAATCACTCATTATGAGCACTTCAACTACATCAGCCTTCCTTCTAACTGCAACAAGCCAGGCTCATGGGTCCAACCAGAGCGTGGCTGAGGGAAAGGCAGAGGCATCATACGCTGTCCTCAAGTTCATGGAGAGCTTCTGCCTCATCAGTGCTGCCTGTGGGATGGTGGGAAATGGCATGGTCCTATGGTACCTCGGCTTCCGTATCCGGAGAAACCACTTCACTGTCTACATCCTGAACCTGGCTGCTGCCGACTTTGGCTATCTCCTCTGCATCGCCATTGAGACAGTTCAGTACCTGATGCAGTTCAACGTGGGGGTGCAGTTTGGGGTATTCCTCTTCCTGGACCTTTTCATGTATGGAACAGGCTTGTATCTCCTGACTGCCATCAGCATTGAGAGGTGCCTGTCTGTCCTTTGCCCAATCTGGTGCCGAAGCCACCGCCCAAAGCACTTGTCTGCCATCATCTCCGGCCTGCTCTGGGGTGTCTCCCTGCTGCTGAACGCTCTCGGGTATGTTTTGTGTACCATTCACCCCTCTGCCAGGAGCTGCAATCTCCTGCTCATCACCATTGGAACCTTGGATTTCCTCTTCTGCACGCCCCTCATGCTGATCTTCAGCCTGACCCTCTTCCTTAGAGTCAAGTGCAGCTCCCAACACCTCCGAACAGGCAGGCTCTTCACCGTCATCATGCTCACCGTCCTCTTCTTCCTCATTTTCGCTGTGCCTCTGAGTGTCCTGATCCTCTTTGACTTCTTGGGCTACAAATTCCTCTACTCCCCAGAGATCGGCTTTGTGCTGTCCTGTGTGAATAGCAGTCTCAACCCCATCATTTATTTCCTTGTGGGGAGCTACAGGGACCGGAGAATCAAGTTCGCCCTCAGGCTGGCATTCCAGAGGGCCTTTGAAGATTCAGCAGATGACAAAGATGAACGGGAAACCCGTGAGACAGTAACTATGTCCTCCTAAAACCGTGCTGTGCCTAACACAGTAACACCGGTCTGGAGCTGAAGGCCGATAGTTTACAGAATTTAAGAACTCTGAGGTATTGGGGAAAGTTTCCCACCTAACCTTCAGTACCTTCGTTGTAGGTCTCTACCCTTCAGCTAGTTATTTTAAGCTCCATCTCTGGTGAGTGCAAACACATAAGCAGCTCGACCACAGAATTTATCTGACCTGTATTAGGACCACATTGAAAGTGCCTATTTCTTTTCAGTGGCCATTAAAGGATTTCAGTTTGATAAGGTGAAATGTCTTGGTGTCTATGTTTCATCAAAGGAATCCCGCTCAGGATTTGCAGCTCACTCAATAAATCTCTGTCTCTCAGAGCACAACAATATCAAGTTCATAAATTCTCAGTCACTTTTTACTCAGGGCTCTGAAGCTGAGATGGGAACCAACCCTCCTCCTGTTGAAATCAGCCACGAAATTCCTGGGAGGAGAGTCTCTCTCTCTCACTTAATTTTAAATACCTGTATCTCAGCAATACATGCAACCTCTTGCAGCTCCCAGAGTGCACGATTCTTCGCTTCTAATGTAAGCATTTCAAATAGTGAAATGATTCATGCCCTAGAAGAACCTTTCTTTTCTCTACTAGGAAGGTTTCCATACCATAGAGTTGTGATGGAGCAGAGAAGGGGTCCAACCCCTACCAACTTGCATTACAGCTTTATGCAGTGAGTTGCATGCTCCCTTTTCTTGTGTTTCAAAGAAATACAGGGCTGGAGTTGCATATTATTTTAGCTTTCTCCAGCTCAGGACAGAGTATCTGCATCTAACCACAGCATGCATTGAGTTGTTATTTCTTCCTTTAAGAAGGACAGATGATAAGAACCCATGGTTTCTAACATCTCTTCTACCAACAGAAATAAATTCAAGGACAGGGAAAAAATAGGGAACAGAAAAAAGATGAATAAACACCACAGTTTGCAACAAAATATTCTCTAGACCCAATCCCTTGAGATGCAAGATGTGATTATTTGAAGCGTTGCACTACCAGACCACATAACATTTGCTCTTTTAACTTAAATTGATAGAAAAAGGCAACACAGGTAATTTTCTTTGAGAGACCTTACAGATTCCTCTTCATGCCTTCATCTGCAAATATTTTCCTAAAGGGAAACTGTGTTCTTCTATTGCCTATCATGTTTTTTATTTTCATCTGTCTTTTCATTAATTTTGAAATGCACCACTGAAAAAAATAGTGGTTCACCCTGATGCCTGCAGTTGCATTTTGCTTCCTGTTTACAGTTCCTGAAAGCTAGAATTTGAGTTCCATTCTACTATTCTTTAATTTTTAATGCTACTGTTCTGCAACATTGATTCAGATTCAGCCTATGTCATCAATTATTTTTAGTAAGGTTTTTTTCTTCTGACTTCTACTGCTGAGGGGAAGAGAGCATCCATTTATCAGAAAACATGTTAAAAATGTTTTCTTTTTAATATCTGTAGTGATTTTATCATTGGGAGATCCGAAACTTTTCTATTATTATTAAAAATGTCAAAAGTTTTTTTTAAAAGGAAAACAAAATGTATTTAAAGACATTCTTGTGCTCAGAAGCAGCTGTAAACTGATAAAAACATACAGAATATAAACTGTGAAAAACTTTCCATCCTGACAGTTTGTCCTTAAACATAGCCATCGTGAAGACATGCAGCCTTTAATCTGAGCACCTTTTACACATCAGACTAATGTCAACACTTTACATCCAACCTTGGACATTTAAAAGGTGATGCCTGCATGTAAACCACCATCCTAGACTGCCTCAATCATCCATGGTAAAAAACAAGCATTCTCAGGGGTGGCATCTGCCAGATATTTGCAATGTATCTCCTGTGGTCCAAAAGAAGTCAGTGATAGGATCTGCAAGGAGATGGGGATCATTTCCAGGTTTTTCCACCCTGAACTAACACCAAGATAGTCAGTCCAGGGAGAATGTCCTCAGCATCTGTACTAGGTTTGTCCTCTGAATTGCTTGGTATCTCTCTGGAAGGATGTCAGGACATCCAGAAGATCAGCAGTCACGCATGAGAAGGGTACGTTCCTCAGGGGCCACCAGCACCCTGAAATAAGCCCACATTTCTGCCTCCCAGGGGACAGCTGGAAGGAGACAGGCAGCCAAGGCCCTAAGTGTTAAGTGTGCTTCTCCACATCGTCCACATGCCAGTGACACGCGGTGCCTGCGAGGGATGGTGTCACCTGTTCCCCAAGGACAGTAAACCTACCTTCACTCCTCTGAGGAGTCCCTAGACACCAGAGTCTGAAATAACCTTTATTTTGTCATTGATTACAGCGGAAGGTGCACATGTTACTCTTGGTATTTCTGTGATGCAGTTAAGGCCTGGAGGAAGGGCAATTGTATGGACATGTGGATGCTTCAGAACTGTCCAGTTTTCACCACATGCAGGAGAATGAAAGGCTCTCCTGTGCCTTGATTTGCTTCCCTACCTCAAGCCTCTGTCTGCGGGTAGTTACCCCCACCCTCTCCTTTAAGCAGCTACCCCATTCTCCATTCCAAGAGCTTCTACAACAACCAGCATGGGGTAGCATTCTCTCCCTCACCCCAGCCTACTTCACACACACCTCAAAGGATCAGCCTTCCCCTTACAGCCCTGCCCAGCATCAGCTGCCAAATTCCTTCGCTTGCACCTTTCATGGAGATGTGGCTTCATGCCACAGGAAGGAAGAGGCAGCAGGTAGTGAAAGACAGCTACCATCCTCTTTGAAAGGGGAGTCAAGGTCAGCCAACTGGGGGAAGAAGAAGGGGCAAGCACCTCTAGACATCTCTTTCTTGATGATCTTAAAGGTCTTTTCCAACCTAAATGATTCTATGATTTAAGTGTTGCACCAGCTCATAGCCAAGTGGTGTCTTATAACCCACAGAGCAACTTGGGATCAGGCACAAAGAAGAGTAGAGGAAGTACAACAGTGCCAACAGGCTTTGGCAGGCCTTCCTGGTGAGACCTGAGATACGTTATAGAAACTCCGCTTTAGGTCCTATGGGTTGTGTGCTTTAAAAGCTTAACTGCTGAAAACATAGTCACCCATTCCTACCCAGGCCAGAAAAAGACAGCGTGCACAAGTGAGTGTCCATAGGCAAGGAGCTGTAGATAAAGGACTTAGCCCAACCCTAAGTTCTGTTTAATTTGAACTAAGAGAGGTGACCAAGTCAGGTAATCACAACATCACAAAATTTGGATCAGGCCTGCTGAAAGGCAACTCCTCACTGCAGAGGTGGAGAAAGATCCTCGCTTCTTTGCAGTGTGGCACTGGAAGATTGAGGGACATTTGTCCCCCTGGAGCCAACACCCACCCATTTCAAAGCCTGTACAACCACATGGTCAAACATCCTTTCTTCCTATCCATTTTAGAAGTGGCACACAGCAAGTTTATTTCCTGTCTGCAGTATTTCTGTTAATTGCTATGAATAAATTGATGTGTTTACTATACTCCCTTCAGCTCAGCCTTTTGAAATACTGTCTTCCTCAGGGGCCAGAGGTGAGCAATGAGTTGTCTAGGAGCTGTAAAAGCCCTGTGCAGTTTAGAGAGGCTCCACCTATCAGCAGGAGACAGAAATAGGCACCTTTTTACACATACTGTGAAAGAAAGGTTCAAAAGCAGTCCGGGGTGGAAGCTTAGGATGTTCAGCAAGGATCACTGATGCCTAGCACCCAGGGAATGAAGGTCTCATTGCCTGATCTGTCTCACTCACCCCAGGAACATGGGCCAAGACATTTTTCTTCCTGGGGTCTTGGCAGGATTTGGGATAAGGCATTGAACAGGAAATGAATTTTGAAGGAAACATTGGGAAAAGGGATACCCTCCCTCAGACTAATCCAATCCTAAGCAAGTCTGATTTCCCAAGAGAGACAAAAGGAAACAGAATACCACTCCTCTGAGAACTTCCCTTTTCCTACTAACCACTCATTTATACACCCCTCACATTTGGCCCCAGTACAAACGCACAAAGAGCCTTTCATGGATGCAAGCAATCTCCCAGAGCATCGCCAGCAATGGAATCTCTGGCAGGTAATTTTCTCCCCACCTACTCTAGGAGCAACCGGAGAAGTGGAGCAGAAATGTGAAATCACCTCACAACATGAAAGAAACCCATTCTCATCTACTGCTGACTTCATCCCATTCTCCCCATTCCACACGGTGAAAACGCTCCTTCCTCACAGCACCTGCTTCCTTGCATCACAGAAGACATGACCTGAATCTGCAGACTGAAACACCTTCCTTGTCTTTTCCACAAAAAGTGTTTCCCAGAAGATCCAGTGGGATACATTAGAAACCAAGAGAAAGACATTCTAGAGCTGCTGCCAGATTCTAGCTTCTCTGAGAGCTCAATTCAGCTGCACAGGGGCAGAAGGTAAGCATTTGAGGACTGGGTTCAGAAATGCCTCACCGTCCACACATTTTGCAGTGTTCTTTGTCTCTGCTGTGCCGTCTTCTGTTCCCCTCCCAGACGTACACGCACACACAGCCACTAGGTTGTCACACCCTCCCCATCTCCTGCTCTGTTTGTAAGTAGCAATGTTTTCTGCTTCTTTTTCTTTACTCAGTTGAATGCTCTCATTCTTTCTTCTTGTGCATGGATGCCACACTTAGCCCACCTCCACCTCCCCAAATTCCTGCATGATTTTTCCCTCTCCTCAACATCTTGCATCTTTCTAGCTGTTACCTACATAGGTAGTAACTATGCATGCCCCATGAAAGCCATCTCTCCCAAGTCACAAAACTGTAAGAATAAAAGAAATGTGTCAGTCACTAAATGCCCTCTGTCTCTTCTCTGATCCCAAGAGAAACAGAAAGGAGAGACATATCTGATTTGGGGTATTTCATCCTAACTGAGGAGCTCATAACCATTCCCCAAAGCAACACAAGCCAGGCTCACAGGTCTAACCAAACTTATCAAACTTCAGGTTAAATACATTCTGAGAACAGTTCCTCTGAGCTCAACCTGATGACGCTATTCAGTGAGGTGATTCCTCCACTGTCTCTCTGCAGGAGCTGTCTCCTACCTTCCATCTTTGTTTTACTCTTCAGAGGCTCTCCACAGCACAACAAAACCCCCTGACCCTCTTGGGTTATCCTTACAGGGTAGCATAGATAAAAAAAAATTGCTGCTGCTGCTTGCAAAAGGAAAACCTCTGGGTGCAACACACATTGACTGCTAAAAGTTTCATGGGTTTGATACATGCTCTGAGGAGAACATCAAGCGGGAAGGTAGTGATAAGAATGTCGATCTCTCCTAGCTGATACTGCTCCGTGTATGTTTTAGATGCTAATGAGGAGGGGAAGATGGAGACAAATCAGGAGCAAATATAAACAAAATCAGGAAATCTGATATGAAGATGGGCTTACATGTATCTTCATTGTTAAAACACATTGCTCCACACAATATTACACAATAGGCTCTTGGGTTGGTGGATGCAACACTGGACCAAAGAGGGGAATTACTGATGCCAAAATGCCAGTTCCCCTCAGGGCTGATGGGTGACTTCTGCTGCACATGGCTTTGTAGCCCTGTCAATTTCACAGTTTTGAAACAGTTTTGAAACCAGACAAGCAGCAGCCCATTGCACAAACCAGCAAGAGGAAGCAGGTGTACAGAGGTGCAAACCAGCACCCAACAAGGCACCTGGGGGAGGATGGAAACCTCATCCTTTCAAAGACGGCAAAGAAGAGAGGACAGAAATCAGCCGAAACAGAAAAATGGCAATGGTACCTAACAACAGGGACACAGCCTAACTGGGTTCTTGAGCGTGAACAAAGAGGGAACATACAGGCATCTGGTTTAACTTAGGTAGAGGTTGGGGGGTCAGAGTAAGAACAGACAAGTGAAAGGATTAACAACAATATATTGATTACAGTGTGTGACAGTCAGCTTGAGAACTGGCTGCCCTTCCTTCCAGACCGGTACCTCAGAAGTTTCTCAGATTCAATGTCTCATCTCTTCCAGTCTCTCCAGACAGTCTCCAGGCAAGCGCAGGCTGCGGCAGAGGTGGTGCTGGAGACAGCAGACCCCGTGTGTCCGTCCCACAATAGAGGGACCAGAGCAGGGGACACCGCAAGTCTGCTAAGTACAAAAAATGACGTGTGTGTATGTGTCCTGGGTGCCTGTGGCAAGCTGCTGGCAGCGTGGGCTGCAGGGCGCTCTGTGAGGGGAGCCGAGGGGCCGAGGGGCCGCGCTGTGAGGGGAGCCGAGGGGCTGCGCTGTGAGGGGAGCCGAGGGGCTGAGGGGCCGTGCTGTGAGGGGAGCCGAGGGGCCGAGGGGCCGCGCTGTGAGGGGAGCCGAGGGGCTGAGGGGCTGCGCTGTGAGGGGAGCCGAGGGGCCGCGCTGTGAGGGGAGCCGAGGGGCCGAGGGGCCGCGCTGTGAGGGGAGCCGAGGGGCTGCGCTGTGAGGGGAGCCGAGGGGCTGCGCTGTGAGGGGAGCCGAGGGGCTGAGGGGCCGCGCTGTGAGGGGAGCCGAGGGGCTGAGGGGCCGCGCTGTGAGGGGAGCCGAGGGGCTGAGGGGCTGCGCTGTGAGGGGAGCCGAGGGGCCGCCCTGTGAGGGAGCCGAGGGGCCGCCCTGTGAGGGAGCCGGGGGGCCGCTCTGTGAGGGAGCCGAGGGGCCGCCCTGTGAGGGACCCGGGGGGCCGAGGGGCCGCGCTGTGAGGGGAGCCGAGGGGCCTACCTGCGCTGAGCACAGACGGTTCCAGACAGTTCCATGGCGGCCACGCTGCAGGCCACAACTGAGCCCTTCAGTGAGCCTGTGGCACCGATGTGAAAACGTGTTTGAGAACGGGCAGAAAACACCAGGGAGGGAAAAAGAGCGAGGAGAACAGCGAGGGCGGAGAAGGGGATGGGGGCACGAGTGCCACCTCGGAGCAGATGGGTGTTGGCCTGACAGGAGCTGCCGCCTGAGGCAGGGGGAAAGTGGGAGAGAGAAGGAGTGGTAAGGAGAAACCACGATGTACCGACTGTAATGCCCGCCAAGCACCCCTGTGCTTCTTGGGGGTAGAGAAGTCTGGAGGGAAGGAGGGAAGCTGAGCTGGGGTGGAGCGGGGAAGGTTGTATTTTAATTGTCTCTCACTACCCAAATCTATTTTAATTGCCAGTAAATTCATTTTCCCCAAGTCAAGTCTGTTTTGCCCATGATGATAATTAGTAAAGGATCTCCTGTGCAAAGGGGAACTAGGGACACATTTCTCTACCAGTTTTAAAGAGAAATGAGGACTTCTGTCATGTTCTGAGGGTCCACCATCAATCCCTGTACCTCAAACCCATCTCTGTCAGAGGAAAGGACTCATGACAAAGCTTTCCTTACTGGTGTTTCCCTCCCCATTTCTCCCCTTTCTCTCCCATCCTTTAAGAGGCAAAAGAAAATAGGAAATTCCCTATGTCCAGGTCTGTACTTTCCCGGTCCCAGCTTGGAGCTACCTCATCCCAATGTGTGTGGGAAAAACCAAGGGTGAAACCATGACCAAGGGGGCTTCTGGTGCAAGATACAGAAACGGAATGGGTGGGAACCAGACCTGTAAAAACAATAAGCTAAAGTGTTATTAGTATTTTAAAAATCATAATCCTTCCTTTCAGCGCCTGGGCCTGAACCAGGTACTCTAGGGAGTCAGACATGGGGTTAAGGCAAATTGACTCCACAATTTCAGTGGCTTTTCACTGGCGATTTTCCCCACAATTTCCGTGCAAATGTTTTCTGATTTACAACCAGTCACTTGGAAGTCTAATATTTCCCAGCTGCACCATGGGTGGAATTTGTCCCCTTGGGTCTCTTGGGGCCTTTCACAAAGAGGCTGTCTGTGTATCACCTCAAACCAGAGGAGGAATGAGCTCATGAAGTCCAATTTCTTCTGAACACAGACCAAGTTTTAGGGCACTCAGCGACGCTCATGACTTCTAATCTTCTCTGAGTAAAGGAAATGACTAATGGGAAGAAGATAAGCAGTATAGAAAACACCCTTTTTTTACTGACAGATATTCTTATTTTATATAGATTGCTTCTGTCCTGGTAATTCTATGAATATTAGCACCTACTTAATTGTTTTGGTTTTATTGTTCTCTGTTTTTAATTGATTAATTTCATGGGTATTGGGCAATATGATTTTCTCCATCTTAAAATGCATCTTGTTATCTCAGTCCATTACCCCTATCCCAGAGCTTCCTTAGGATATGTTTCCATCCTGGCTGTGCTTTGCATTAGAGCAGCAATATCTGTGTCACCAGATTTATGGGAAGTTCCTGACAAAAAGGAGGGAGCTGAGAAGAACAGGGAATAGTCATTGCACAGTGTATGGTAGAGGAAATAACACTTGAATTACTGTCAAAGGCAGCACTAAGTATAAGGCAAATCATAATGAAAATAAATAAAGGGGAAAATGAAGATGGAAAATGAAGACAGAAAAAGAGGACTGGACCAAGTAAATAATTTTTTATTCATGACACGGAAAGAACCTTCAAGTCAGTCTGGGCTGGAAAAGGACAGAAAAGCCAAGTTTACTTTAGAACAGATAATTCCAGCTGTTAGTCTGGTATTTCACAGCTGTGCTTGCTCTTTGGTGGGTGAATAACACTTTCCCCAGTGATTCCAGAGAGAACAGGACCAGCCCCTGTGTGACTCACCCAGCTACACATGAGGATTTAGCACTCTGGGGATATTCTTCAGTGCCCTATAGAGTGGTCTCCACCACAGTGTCTTCAGGCACGTGGCTCCTCTCCTCGCTCACCGCTTTCTCTTCAAACACTCGTCGGAGGGCGACTTTCAGAGAGCTTTGGAACTGGCGCTGCCGGCAGCTCCCCACCAGAAAGTAAATGACTGGATTGATGCTGCAGTTCAGCAACGCCAGCAGAAAAGATGTATTTTCAGGAAACAATTCGTGTGAACTTGGAAGGCTGACGAAAACCTCTACACTGAAAGGAATACCAAGGGCAAAAAAGAAGATCACGTTGAGAAGGACAGCAACATAGAGTTTCCCCAGGCGTCGTCTCTGTAAGCCACATTGGAGTTTGATGAACAGGGACAGGTTGGAAATTAACATAATTGATGAAAAAATAACGACAATTGCAATGGCTACACCTGAAAATGCTGTTTCATAGCTTTCAGCAAAGTTAAAGCTAAGATACATTGAGGAAACAAAAAATCCAGCAAGAGCCCAGAGCATCCCGCTCACAACACCTGATAGATGCTTTGGGCGGTGGCAGCGATACCAGATCGGGAAGAGGACAGAGAGACATCGCTCCACACTGATTGCTGTCAGGAGACCCAAGCTGCTAAGGTCAAAAAAGTGGCACAGAAATTCAACTACTGATACAAGATCTGTGTAGAAAGAAATAAAATTATACAAATAAGAACAAATTGCTGTTATGCTCAAAAATGCCAGTATGATCAGAAAAAATAGGAGGAGCAGAGAGAAGTCAGCAACAGCTAGATTTAGGATGTAGACAGTGAAAGGGTTCTGCTTCATGTGGAAGCCCAGGAACCACATGACTATCCCATTCCCCACAAGTCCACAGAGAGAAATCCCCATACAGACACATGCAAAGACCATCAATCCATAAGGTGGTCTTGGGCATTCATATTCAATATTTTCCCCATAGTCCACATATCCAGAATTCATGTAGTTCAGAGAGAGGTCTGTTGTGATGGTCTCTGCCATGGTGAATGACCCTGCTCTGGGTGGCTACCTTCTCCCTCTCCCACCACCTCCTAGAAGAGACGAGGAAGGAGAAGGAAATTAGGGGCATCGACATTCCCACCACTCACCATATTTTCCCCACAACCCCATGCCATCCCCAGGCTGCACCAGGAAGGACCCTATGCCCTGCCATGCCCAGGACAGGCTCCCACTCCCCCAGTTCTGTCCCTGGCCAGGAGGCATCTCCCACCTGCCCATCCCCAGCCTCTTACCTCCTGGTGCTCCTGGGAACAGTGCTGCCACAGGAGCCCCAGCACACAGGGCCTCCAGAAGGCCAAGCTTGCCAGGAGAAAGAGGATGGTGATGGCTGCCAGGGCCACGCACTCTGCTTTGGCCTCATCCCTCGTGCCTGAGGAGCAGACTTTTGCTCACAGATACTCTGGTCAGGACACTCCCCTCACAATCTCATCACATCGGTGATAACCTTCCCTCACATGTCCCACAGACAGCGATCTTGTCAGTAGGAGTTGGCCACATCACCCCTTTCCTCTTCTCCCCTCAGTTTTTCACCAGGAGGTGCTGATCGGTTATGATCTCTTTAAGAAAGGCACTCAGACTCCGTAAAGTATCATTTTTAAATGCCATTTGCTGGATCTAAAACTATGAAGAAGGAGAGGATAGCACAAATAATCTTATGTCCCTTCAGGTGCTGGGAACTCCAGGTCTTGCAGCATCAAACAGGCCTCTGATCAGGGAACCTGTCCATGGAAAAGTTACCCCATTACGGTCGTTGGGGTATTATGGGATTTTCTTAAAAAAGAAAACAACTCATTCTACTGTCAAGCAAAAAAGATGTTCACATGAGAACCATTGCAGCAGCCTTACATAAAGGCAAAGACATGCAGATGGTGTAATCACCAGCACCCAGTGGGAGCTGCCCGCAGGCTCCTCCCTTATCCTCAACAGATGAGGTTTATCCCACAGCCAAAGGAGATGCACAGCATGGCACAGCACAGGCCTGGGACTACTCAGGTTGAGAGTTTTGTGGATCACTAACTCCACGATGTATAGCGGTCTTCTGGTCAGGATCTCTACACCCCCATCCTCCAGCTTCAGCTTGCTGGAGGTCTCCTGGGTTTTGCTGTGTGTGGTGGAAGACTTCCTCTAGCTCTCTTCTGTTCCTTCGCTAGCCTTACAGCCTGCATTGCCGGGGGGATGGTGCAGAAGAGAATTGGCAGGGCAAGTGGAAGGCAGAAAGATGAGAATGAGTGAGATGCGCCAGGGCCTATCAATGATGGGGATGACCCAGCAGAAACCCCTCAGAAGTCCCTGACAGTTCCATGGCCTTAAAGCTCCCTCCTTCTTCCCATCATTCCTCTGGTGCAGAGCCACACCTGGTCACGCCTGTCCCTCTGCTTCCCCCCCCCCGGCCTCATCATACACCCATTCCCTGCACCTGGGATGCCAACAGAGTCCCCTCAACATCGGGCAATGAGGCAGAGCACTGGCCTTGTCTCAACCTCCCGGGGAAATCACCAGTATTCAGATATAGAACAGCACGAAGGCTTTGCCCTCTGCTGCTAATCACATCCCCGACATGCATGTGCCTCTCTGAGATTACATTTTGTGGGGTACATAGTGCTGCAAATGTGCTTTTATCTACAAGTGATTCCTGCTGCACAATCTCATCCTTTAGCATCACAGGGACTGGCTTTTTCACTGCTTATGTTCTCTCCCTCTTTCATGTGTTTTCCATCTTCTGAATACCTCTTCCTGGAAGTTATTACCTGTGCTTGTCATTCTCAAGACTGATGTCCTCCAAGGACGTCGTTTCATTTCACACGGTAATGAACACACGGTAATGAACAAGGTCCACAGTTTCTCCAGGGGGTCCAGCCCAGAGCTGCAGGAGTCAGAGCCAGAGATAGACTTGAAATACGGCTAGGGCATAGGCACAAGGTCCATCCATGAGAGGGGGATGGAGACAGGTCCTCAGACAGGTGCAACTCCTACATACCTCAGGCAAAGCCTGGTTGCTCTGGCCTGACCCTAACTGGAGCCCCTGGTCCCATGGGCTGGGGATGAATGGGTGAGATCAGGGCAAATAAGGCCTGCTGTTACCTTCAGGACCTTCAGGAAGAGAGAATCAGAGTGCCTCACATGGAGAGTTTAGTGTGCTATCTTGTTCATTCATGCTTCGTGAGACTAAGTCCCTTTATTCCCCTTTCCCACAGTTTTGGGCCTATAAACATCAGCTCATAATTGTCCTACAATGACAGCTTGTGTTTTTCTTTCTTCATCTTCACTGTGAAAAAGATTTCCCTTTATTGATTCCTTCTATGGCTTTATAGCATCAAATTTCTCCTGAGTATTATGTTCCATGCTTTGAGAGATTAAAGCAAAGCCTCTATCTGATGGCAATGTCTCCCAGAAGAAAGTTGCGAGGTCTTTGAGCACCACTTTACATGTCGTTAGAGGCGCTGAGCAAAGCCCTCACACTGTTGCACGTCTGCACATCAGTGATTTCCCACTGTTGAGGATCCCTGGCTCGTCACTCTCACCTTTCTGCCGTCCTCCATCCCTGGGAATGATTTATGTACCCTCCTGTGTTGACAGACGGAGCTTTCCCCATGCGTTCAAGTGGTTCTGCTGGAAAGTAACAGGAGAGCACGTTACACTGCAAAACTGTCCCCAAAGCTTCCTGGTCTGGGACAATACGCCCTTCACACACCTCCCACGTTGTACGTGAACCATCCAGCCAGCATCATCCCTTATTGGCACAGTGCTCCTCTCGCTTCCTTCACCTCCAAGCAGAAGATCTCACTTGCCCTTGGCTCTGCAGGGGTTGTCTCCTATGGTTTTGGGGCTATAGCTAAGATACTTGCGATAGGTTCCAGGTTTTGCCACACATTATGGCAAAGCCTCTGTATGGGGGCAAAGTGCCCCCAGGGAGAGCAGGGGGAAGTCTTGCACCACCAGGTACATGCAGTGAAAGCCAGAAGCCCCTCCCATCGTGGGACAAAGCTGGAGGACGGTGGGAGGAGAAGAAGGGAGTGACATGGCCAACTCTACTGACAAGATTGCTGTACATGGGACATGTGAGGGGAAGCTGTGACTGATGTGATGAGATTGTGAGGGAAGTCTCCTGACCACAGGATGTGATCTGTGGGAAAATCTGCTCTTCAGGTCTGAGGGATGACGCTAATGCAGAGTGGGATGGCCACAGCAGCCATCACCAGACCCTTTCTCCTGGCAAGCCTGGAGGCCCCATGTGCTGGAGCTCTAGCAGCAGCATTGTTCCCAGGAGTACCAGGAGGTAGGAGGCCAGGGATGGGCAGGTGGGAGATGCCTCCTGGCCAGGGACAGGGCTGGAGGGGTGGGGAGCCTGTCCTGGGCATGGCAGGGACGGGGTCTTTCCTGGCATCTTTCCCTCCTCATCTCTCCTGGGAGGCAGTGGGAGAGGGAGAAGGCAGCCACCCAGAGCAGGGTCATTCGCGATGGTGGAGACCAACACAACAGACCTCTCTCTGAACTACATGACTTCTGGATATGTGGACTTTCAGGCAGTTAACAAATCTTGGTGTGTGCTAAAAGACCACGGCATTTTGATAATTTCAGTTGTCTGTATTGGTATTTGCCTGTGTGGACTCATGGGGAATATGGTGGTCGTGTGGTTCCTGGGCTTCCACATGAAGAAGAATCCCTTCACTGTCTACGTCCTGAACCTGGCTGTCGCTGACTTCTCTCTGCTCCTGTTTCTTCTTGGTGAACTTGTATTTTACATTATTTCAACAGTCTATTGTATTTTCTCATTTCAACATCACTTGGCCAGTTATATCATGAAGGTTCTGTTTCTGTTTTCGTATTTTGCCAGTATGTATCTCCTGACAGCAATGAACATGGAGAGGTGCCTGTCTGTTCTGTTCCCAATCTGGTACCGGTGTCGCCGCCCAAAGCACTTGTCAGGCATCATGTGTGGGGTGCTCTGGGCTCTCAGTGGACTTTTTGTTACTTTGGCTATGATTAGTTGTAACTTGAACATATTTGAATATTTGAATATAAACTGTGAACAATTATTACAAGGTTTAAGCACCATTAATTTTCTCATTTTTGCTTTATTCCCACTCCTTTCTAACCTTTCATTGTTCATCAAACTCCAATGTGGCTCACAGAGACAACACCCAGGGAAACTCTATGTTGCTGTCCTGCTCAGTGTGATCTTCCTGTTCATCTTTGGGTTTCCTTTCAGTGTGCTGATTTTCCTTGATCCTATTTATTTAAACCTGTTTTACCGTCATATTTCTTACCTGCTGACATCACTGAACAGCAGCATCAACCCATTAATTTACTTCCTGGTGGGGAGCTGCCGGCAGCGCCAGTTCCAGGGCTCTGCACAAGTTGCCCTCCGCCAAGTGTTTGAAGAGAAAGCGGTGAGCAAGGAGAGGAGCCACATGCCTGGGGACACTGCAATGGAGACCACTCTATAATGCAGTGCTGGCGAGGAGGCCTGGAGATGTGGAGCCTCAGAGGCAGCCTGGGGGATGGAGGCATGGGGGCTCCGAGCACAGACCCAGCGCAGTACTGCTCAGCCAGGCTCAGTACCACTCCATGGACTGTATTCCCCATTGCAATGACCCTCGTTACTCTGGACCCAGTGAATAAACTTTGGCTCCTTTGGCTCAGCAGATGAGTTTTGCAGTGTTTTGGGGGGTCTCTTGCCTGGGGAAAGTCTGAGACATTAGGCCCTGGGGAGCTCTGGCCATCTCTGTTGTCCAAGCAAGGCAGGGCTCTTCAGAAAGGATTGCAGAAATGGGCAAACCAAGAGGGCCATGCGGGCATCTCTCCAGCAACACTGCCCCGGTACTGAAGTGAAAGGCTGAGCAAGGAGTAGAGGCAATCACTGCCATGGGAAGCAGCTGTGTGGCTCCTCCGTGGAGTAGGGCAGCCCCCTCCTGACCGTGGTTCCCTCGGCATGGAGACCTTGCAATGGCGGAGCTGGCTGCACCTCTACGTCTGCTGCTGCCCCACTGGGAGGTGGAGGGTGAGGACTCATGGGAGTGCCATTTGCTCCTGGAAGCTGAGCGGGATACCCTCACGAAGAGAGGCTAGCTGGCAACTCACCCCGACCAAAATCCCCTTCCCAGCCCAGGTGAACCCCTCTGCCTCCTCTGGGCCTCTGTGGACTCACCCAAGCAGGAGCAAGGAGCTCCGTTCCCCACTGCTGACCTACACCCCAGGCTCCCAGGGCTGCGGGGACACATCCAGCATGGGGCCAGTGGTGATTTCATAAATATCTGCAGGGCTGATGCCTCTAGATGGCAGGAGAGGGGTGTGGATCGCACAGAGCATCCTTGCTCTTCTGGCTGAAGAGCCAGTCAGTAGGGCCAGCCCCACACTCCCAGAGAAACAAACCATCAGGTAGAGCTGCAGAGCCAGGGAAGAAACAAGAGCATTCTCTTGTACTTCAGGCGGGAATTTGTCACACTCTTTAATTCCTGGGTTAAATAATTCTGAGAAAAGTATAGGTTCAATGGTGCTGGGGGATTATGAGTGTCACATTCCTGGCACTCATGTTCATACCAAGAAGTTCATGCAAGGTGCCGCTTTCCAGCTGTGCTCCAAGGGAACATGGCTTGTTGCAACAGACTACGGCTGGCTGACAAGACATGGTGTCCTGGAGGTTGTCACCTCCCTGCTGGGGTCTCTCAGAGACCAGACAGCACAGTAAGCGTCCCTGCAAGGGGGCAGGGAATCTGCTCCAGCCCTGCTCCTATCAGTTCCTACAGGAAAACCAAGACATGATTTTAAGACATGTTTCACTTTTCAATATTCCCACAAGTTTTTCAGGCACAAAAGCATCCCAAAGGAGGCTTATGATACCCTGTCCTCCAGACTTGGAAGGGGAGATGGGGGGAGCTATCTCCTCAGAAAAGGCACTGATTTTAGAAAGGAAATATTTCAAGGCGAAGAGTGAGATAGCACAGTGCAACTCAGGATGTCTGGTGCCAAAGATCACCTCTCTGATACCAGAGAGAAGCATAGCGGGCAAATGTCAGCTGCAGAGGGAACCTCTGGCACAGCTCACCAAACACGCCCCAAACATGGCTCCAAGCCATGCTGTGAAGCGAGGCAGGGGATTACCAGATCAGATGGTCTCGGCAAGCCAGAGACGCTAATTCCCGTATTCCCTTTGCTCACAGCACAGATGTCATAGCAACTCCACTGAACACACACCTCTGTGTCCATGACCTAAAAGAGCCTGAAATATGAAAATTAGCATAACCAGATGTATCGGCCACTTAATTTTCTAGAAATTAGGAGCATCACACTGCTCATCTGCCAGTGCGGGCTGGCGGGGACTGGGGCCATCCTTTGGTTCCCCAGCTTCAGCATCAAGACGAAGTCTTCCACTGCCTCCATCCTGAACCTGGCCATCCTCAGCAGGAGATGAGCAGCTCCTCTGCACGGCTGTTTCGGTGACCAACCATACGCTCCGAAGTCCTGATTGTACTGATCTTTTTCTAGTTACCTACCTATGGCATCATTTTATTGCTACTCCTAAATAAAATTGGGATTTCCTTTTTTGTTGTTTCTGACATGGTAACTCTGATCCCAAAGTTTGCTGAATACAGAACAACTGGGCTTCACTGCACGGTTTGTCACTGGTGAACAGAGTAAGGCTGACATTTTTGTCAGAAAATGGCTCATTTCCTCTCATTCTAAAGCCTCTGTCTTGTCTAGGAGGAGGACAGGTACCTCCAGGGCATGATGCACCTCATCCTAAGGTAGGTGCTTGAAATAGTTGGGATGAGCCATTGGTTGACAGTGCCAAGACCTCCTTGTTCATTCTGGGTGGGACCTGGGCAGCAGACATCTGTCTAGGATGCTTGCAGTTAGCAGAGATGCATCTCGCTGTACGAAGCCTCCAGTTGAGCCAAACCGCAGCAGTGGAGCTGCTGAAAGCTTTCCTCGGGAAGAGCCAAGCGCACCAGGAGAGCACCTCCCTGTAGCTTGAAGAGCTGTGGCAGGCTGAGGCAGGCAGAGGTGGAAGGGCAGAGGAAAAACCAGAAGGAAAGGTCCTCAGAGCATCCCACCAACTGGGAGACTGTTGGGAAAAGCGGGGAGGAGGCATGAAGCCTGGCGGGGAGATCATCCCACCTGCAGGTGGCAGGGTTGCCCGTGTTCACCCACCCATTTCCCTGCCTCTTACATAGTGGGAAGTTGTCTGTCCGTTTCCCACTGCCTCAAATCCAAAGCTAACAAACACGCTGCCACTGCTTTTAGAAAGAGAAACTAAAGTATAACCCAGGGGTGGTGAGTCATGCTTCGAAGACACATGATGAGATTAAATGCCTAAGAAGCATTTATTAACCAAGTTGTGTTATAGAACAACGCAGGAGTCTTCTATAGGTGAGAGGGCTTTTTTCCTCCCTCTCTCCCACTTTCCTGTCCTTTGGAAAGTAAAAAACTTTCGGAGTTACAACCTGTTGTCCAGGAAAGGGCTCCCATCATCCCAGGAGTGTCTCCCAAGGCAAGTGCAGGAGGACCACGATCCTCCCGTCTGCTTTTCCCACTTCCCAGGATCTCCCTTGCCTGCACTGTCACCCAGGCCACCACCTGAGCTTCTTGTTTTTACCAGAGTTTTATGGGTTTAGTCATCATGGCTCTCTACCTGTACTGTGCCAAGTGATTGATTTTCATAGAATCACAGAATTGTTTAGGTTAGAAAAGACCTTTAGGTTCATCAAGCCCAACCGTTCCCCTACCCCAGCCATCCCACCCCCAAACCCTGTCCCTCAGCACCACGTCTGCCCAGCTGTTAAATACCCCCAGGGATGGGGACTCAACCCCTTCCCTGGGCAGCCCCTTCCAGTGCTTGACAACCCTTTTGGGGAAGGAATTTTTCCTGTGTCCAACCTAACCCTGCCCTGGCACAACTTGAGGCCATTTCCCCTTGCCCATTACCTGGGGAGATACCTTTCATTCCAGCCCGCCTGGTGACATAGCTATGGGCTGAGGGACAAACCAAAGGGCAGAGACCATTCCAGGTCACAGAGGCCCCAGTAGTTCCTGGAGTTGCTATTTCAGTCTGCCCTGCTGACGCCTTTTCTCCCCCCACCCTTCCCTGCCAGCTGCGTTTCCCCAACCTTTCCCTTGTGCTCATACTCAAGTTAGTGCAGCCTGGTGGGGAGTCACACCGGGAAACAAAAACAGCTCAAGAGCAATGGTTTGTTGGTGGCTTAGTTCACAGGCAAACAAGAGCTGGTGTATTGCCCCACTCCTTGATAGCAAGGGCTGACAGACACTGAGGGGAGAGAGAAGCAGAGAAAGTGCTGCCACTACCCCTTTTACCCAGGGAGTGCCTGAGCCAGACACGGGGATTCAGTCCTCGTGGCCTCAACAGGGTCTTTTCCATAAAAAGTCCACTGTTTTCCCTCCCTCTCCCTGTATCCTCTCTCACATGGAAAATCCAGTCTTTACAGAGTCAGCAGGGCTGTGCTTTTTTGGGTTGTTTAATTTTAACCCTACTTCTCTTGTTTTTCTAGATAAGGAACAGACACAGCAGAAATGGATACAGACCTCAGGTCATGGTTGCGAAATGCCGTTTGCTCAGGCTAAGCAGCCAGCCAGCCCGGAGAAAAGTGGGAGGAACCACGAGAGGCAGTTCCAGTCAAAAACCCTTGCGTGCAGACAACCCACATGATGTGCAGACAAAACTCAGTTTGCAGCAGAGGCGATGAATTTTGGGGAAAGCCTTCCAGGAACAATCCCAAACACATGCCTACTTGCCTGGTAACAAAGCTGAGTGTGAAGTCTCCACGTATTTGTCCACGTGTCAGCACCCACTGGAGATGCACGCACAAGGATTTGCCCAGGAATTGTTCTGCCCTGCTGTGCCAAGTTTTCTTCTCCACCCTCACTGTGCTTTTAGGCAGACACACCAAAAAAAAAAAACCACTGGCATGAGCTAAGAGCCTCAGCAGCTCTGTTTTAATTGTGCACAAGGTAGAGCGAGCTCACTTTTGAGACAGGGAAAGCTCACAACTATTGAATAGGACAGATTCAAAGCAAAAGTTTCAAAGCAAAAGTTTTTGATGGGAATTTCATCAGGCTGTCCAGTGTCCACACCAGGCAGGAGTTCCCATGCCACCCAGCACGTTTTGTTGTGTTGCAGCTAATTGCATTCAGCTGCAGCCAGATCCGCACTGAAGCCATCTTCCTTCTTGCACCCCGGCTCACGGGACACCTCCATCCCTAGAGCACCTTCTCTCAGGGAGAGACTTCAGAGGTTTAAACAGATGTTTCCACTGTGTTTTCTCTGGGAGTTTCACCTCTGTTTTGGGACTCTGTTACATCTTCAAAAGCCCCCTGGAAAGCAACCCTAACAGAGAGCGTGAACCTCTTTGCACAGCTCCCAACCACAAAGTAAATAACAGGGTTGATACTGCTGTTCACGCAGGCGAGCGGGAGAGAGGCATCAAAGACAAACACAGAAAAATCAAACAGTCTTAGCAAGAGCCAGTAACCAAAGTCAGCAGTGAAGAAGGGGAAGAAGAAGACAGCTAGCAGGGCTACAACATAGAGCTTCCCTGGGGGATATTGCCATGAACAGCACAAGACCCTGACAAGCAGGGTTAGACCAGAAAAAATCAGGATCAGCACCGATAAGAGGTAGCTCGAGATGAAGACAATGAGCGCCGTGGGGCAGAAGTGGAGGGTCACGGTGAACAGGAAGGAGAGGGCCAAGAGCAGGGCACACACAAGCACTGGCAAGTGCTGGGAAAGGTGGTAGGGGCAGTGAGCCAGGGAGAGGATGGACAGAGACATCATGGCACTGAAGGCTGTCCGGAGGTAGATGCTGGTGGTGAAGGTGAAGAGGATGGTGGTGTTCAACAGAGTGGTCATGTTCCGTGAGCCCAGGCTGTGACAAAGGCTCTCTGAGCTGTAAAATATCACAAGGGCAATGGTGATGGAGAGGAGGAAGGTGAGGTCAGCAATGGCCAGGCTTAGGACATAGACGATGATGGGGTTTCTGCAGACACGGGAGCCGAGGAACCAGAGGACGGCCCCATTCCCCACCAGCCCACAGAGGCAGATGAGCAGCGTGGCAAGGACTTCGCTCAAGTCGCCAGCTTCACAGTCGGTCCAGTTGTAGCGATCGTCCTCATGCTCCAGCAGCCCATCATGCCAATTCCTGTTATATGCTGTCCTGCTTGGCTGGCTCCAGCAAGCAGGGCTGGCTCTTTCCGTGGCAGGGAGCAATGTGCTCATTACGAAATCCCTGCTGCTTCTCCTTCCCCCTCGCACAGCTGGAGGGACAAGATGAAACAGAGCCATACGTTAGTGACTGCTCTCCTCCACACTAGGCTTTTCAGATCTTTGCAGCCATGCCCCAGCTTGCATGTGGAGGAGCCCAGAGAGAGACGAGGGACAGGAGAGATGGGAGACAGGATGTGGGGAGGTGGGTATGAAACGCCTGGTACAAGAGCATGTACAGAGGTGGAGCAATAGCTAGGGAGATGCCTCTGTCCTGGCTTTGGACAGGACAGATCTGGAGGAGGGAAATAATAAGATGCAAGGATTGTCCTTCCAATGTCAAAGAGCTTTGAGGGTTTGAGGGTGGATCCGATATGGATTCTCAGGTGCTTAATATTACAATTGATATTACTAAGCTCCTGGGTTCTTTCAGTGGGATACTTGTTTCCTTATTCCCCAACCACCTCTTTCTACAAAATTTATAGTTCTTAATATCCTGGAGACAATTATTCCCCAATCAGGTTTGATGAAAATTGACCAACAAGTTCAAAACCATTAGGGGAAGTACTGATTAGGCTGAAAAAAAACCCACCCAGAAAAGTCTAACCTTTTCCTCTCACAGCCTGGAGAGCTTCACTGGAGCAGACATGCTGCAGACTCACATCACCTCGCGCTCGCCAGCTGCCACCCCCGTGATGGGATCTTCATGAGGTTTCCTGGAAACGGCAAACTGGACCAGAGCGTGCCTTGGTGAGCCTATGCAGCATCCAGCGTGGGGTCTTTCTCATGTCCTTTCACAAATCACTTCTCACGGTGTTAGCCAAGCAGGTCGTGTTCTCAAGGCTTCTTGCAAACAGGGAACTATTTCACTGCATTTGACAGTATCAGGGTTTTGGTTGTAATCTATTCTTGGCTTTGTACAGGAAATGACTAAGAAAAAACTAGGCCTATGGGAAAAGCAGATTGTCTCCGTGTCAGGTTCCTCTTTCATTTCATTTTAAAGCAACCCCAATCCCAAAATATTCGTATCTTTGAACTGGTGGAACTTTTCTCCTGTTGTTCCAGGGGTGTATCTTTAGGACCCTGCACTACAGGCTTGCCCTTGCTCCAAAACTTCTCTTTCTGATTCAGATCTAGGTTTGCCACTTGTATACCACAGTTTTACAATGATACTTGACCTTCAAATGCACAGTTTCCAAGAGCATGCTACTATGTGCATCAAGGAGATACCTGAATATTAAGATATGTGCATGAACCAGAGCACAGGAAGATGGCGGAGATATGAGTTAGGATTTCAGGAAAATCTTTTTTTCTAAGGAGAGGTGAATCTATGCTGCTCACTTGGCTTTAGCCATCTAAAAGTTAAGGGTTTGATCTGAGTTGTCTTCTACGCTCCCTTTGCAATCAGTCAGCAGCCTACAACGTTTTTCTCAGACAGGCCCGTATAATTTCTAGAGAGCTGAAGTTAGACGGGATGATTCCTACCCAGACTGACTGCGGTGAAAGTGAAATGCAGGCAGCTCCCATTGCATCTGGGAGCAAGGGGTGCTTCTGCCAGGAACTGACACGCATGGGGACCCCTGGACTAAAACCACCTCCTCTACCCCTCGCTGATGCTGCGTTTGTGTCCCCCACTACAGAATCTCTCACCAAGCCAAGCCTTTCACATGCAAACAGATCATGGTAAGGAAAGCATCAAGGTACACCAGCGTAACGCTGTGCAACACAGCGCTCGCTGCCCGATCTGTCGGCGTGCTCCACAAAAGAGCAGAATTACCCAGGGTTTGCTCAGCTTCTGCTTTCATGGGCAACATCCTGAGCACATTCACCTGATTTTGATTTCCAACACAAGATTTACAGATAGCAGTTATTTGTTTCTGTCGGGGTCAGGCTTGTATGTGTTCAAAGGAAGTTATGTTCTGCAAATATTATGGCTCTGGTAGCAGTTGTTTCTGTGTGTCAGGAAAGCTAATAAAACCATCTGGCAGGCAGAGCTCAACCTCCTTGGGCTGTCACCTGTGAGAGCCTTCCCATCCTCTATTGCTGTCTCTTTTCTTGGGTCTGCCCTGCCAGTTTGCTCCATGGGCTTCACCACCCGGTGCACAGAATTGCACTGTCCAACCGCCATCAGCCCCTAGCTGTCTGTCCATCCTCTTGTCCAATCTGTCACAGTGCTGATCACCGGCAGCCTTTGCCTGTTTGCCTGTCCCTTCCTGCCTCCCCGGTGAAATCCTCATGGCAGGGTGAAGGTTTTGCTGCTGACTGATGCTGCCAGCTCCATCAGCCAGGCTGAGATGGGTTTTCTCTGTCAGACTGTGGCACAGAAGAACATCAAGACAGAGGGAGCTGAAAACATCATTTCTGTTCCTCACCATCATCTCCTCTGGTCTGTGGGCTTTTGAGGATCAAAGTCATGAGTGGTCAGTGCTTTAGTATCAAGCACCAAGGTCCCGGAGAGGGGAGAGGCAGGAAGAGTTGGGAATTTCCGTGCTGGGAAGCAGACAAAGGATCAGATCAGACCCCAGGAGTGTGGCTGTGTTAACCCTGGAGAACAGGAGAACACGAGGCAGGACTTTCTGGACCACATCATTTCAGCATTGTAAACTAGAGGGTGAGGGCACTGTCACAACCATAGTTTTGAGAACAAGCAAGGGCACCCATGGAGCCAGCAAGGGAAGAAACCGCAATCACTAGTCAGTTACATGAAAGACACTTTTATTAAAATAAGTTAAAAATAAGTTTGAGGTGGGAACCAGCCCTACCCCTGGAAATCTCATAGAGTGTGGCCGTGTCCTGGAGAACACACAACTATCCACTGCCAGTCCTGCTCACCCAGCTGGGCAAGGGCTCTGCTCCCGTGGGTGCTGGCCCAGGATGCAGGGGCAGGGCTGCCTCTCTCTGGGTGCCAGTCTCCAGCCATAGGGGTTTAAGCAGCAATTCCCATCACAGGGGTCTCACCCACCTCTTGGGAATCTGCCCTATCTTCAAAGACCCTCTGAAGAGCCACTTTGACGGATGCCCTGAACTTGGACTTTCCGTAGCTCCCAACCAGAACATAAATAACCGGATTGATGCTGCTGTTGATAGAGGCCAGCAACAGGCTGATCTCAAAGACAAAATTAATGTAAACAAAGAAGTTGAGGAAGATCTGGATACTGAGTGGGATGCCAAAGAGGAGGAAGAAGAAAACAGCGAGGAAGATGACAGTGTACAGCCTTGCTGGGTGGTGTTGCCAAGAGCTACGCCTAAGCTTGATGAAGAGGATCACGTTGGAAAGAACCATAAAGGGAGTGAAAAAGCAGAAATTGAGAAAGCACAAGGTTCCAAGAACCATCCAGCAGTTTTCAGAGTGACTCAGGTCACACACAAAGTACACCAGCCCAGCAAGCACACAGGCGAGGGCCCACAGCAGGCTGCACATCACGGCTGACAGGAGCTTCGGGCGGTGGCATCGGCACCAGAAGGGCCAGAGGACCCCCACACACCTCTCCACACTGATGGCCGTGAGGAGATAGAGGCTGGTGCTGTACGTAAGCAGAACCATGGAGTGAAATAGCGGCAGCACCTGCAAAAGCTCTGTCTGAAAGCAGCTGAGCATGGGCATATGATATATGACAAGGAAAGCCGATGTGCAGAGGAGAAAGCAGGTGTCTGCCACAGCCAGGTTCAGGAGGTAGGCGGTGAAGGGGTTCCTCCCGATGCGGAAGCCAAGGAGCCAGAGGATGGCCCCATTCCCCAGCAGCCCACACAGGCAGATGAGCAGCGTGATGCTACCAGTGACGATTTCAGGGATATGTTCTGCGAAGCATCTGGTCCCATTTTGTCCATCCCCGTAGACCATGCTCACTGTAGGCACTGGGGACACTGTATGCCAGTCATGGATCATGTTGTTGGGATGTCGGTCCATTTTCCTCCTTTGTCTCTCGTGCTCGCCTGGGGAAAGGCAAGAGATGAAGGCAAAATTAGTGACTCTCAGGTCCCCAGTACTGTGAATGTCCTTTGGTCATACAGTCTTCCCCCCTCCTTCATGAGCTACAACATCTGCAACCCAGAGAATACAAGAACTGGGAAGAAAAAGTCAAAAGACAACAGACAGAGGAGAGGAGAGGAGAGGAGAGGAGAGGAGAGGAGAGGAGAGGAGAGGAGAGGAGAGGAGAGGAGAGGACAGGACAGGACAGGACAAGAGAGGAGAGGACAGGAGAAGAGAGGAGAGGAGAGATCAGAAAGAATAGGAATAGCAATAGCAAAAGCAATAGGAGGGAAAAGGTTGGGCCCAGGGTGACAGGAGACAGACAGAGAGCTGGAAAAGGAGTGGAGGGAGAAGGAAAAGGCATGTAGAGCCGTTTGCCCTTTAAGAACTGAAAAGGACTGAGGAGATGAATTGGAAGAATGGAAAGACCGAGGAAGAGCAGAGCTGCGTGCCCCAGAGACAGGAGCAGAGATGGGTCCCTGACCCTGCTTACCAGGCGCAGGGGGGTCCAGTGAGAGCAGAGTCCTTTCACAGTGTTGATATCCCAGAGCTGCAAACTCCAGTCCTCTCTGTCAGACTTGCACGTGAAATGTTACAAAGCTGCCATGCCAAAACCCTCCCAGACGAGATCTGGCCACCAGGAACAAGGTAACTCCATGATGAGGATCCTCCAACGGTCTGTGTACCCTGCCTCTTCCTCAGCTCGAGGCCAAATGGGCCCTGGGACCACAGTCCCGGGTTTCTGCTGAGGGGTGGGTGGCTGAGGGCACGCAGTCGTGCCAAGGCTTAGTCATCACTTCTGAAGTAGCTTGCTGAAGAGTCACCCTCACAGGACGAGTGTTGCAGACCGATCTGCTGGTTGCTTCAAACGCTTCCTGTTTGCAAACCTGCCATCATGTTGGGCATGAAATTATCATTTTCCTTCTCATTCATTTCTCTTCTGCACCCGGCTGCAGCGTCCCTCAGATGTGTCGCGGTTCCCATCTGTGTGAATGTCCATTCTTTGCTGTCACACAGAAGCCACCAGCTCCCCATCAACCCCAGGGAAATGACACTCGTCGCAGCACCCACTGACTGGCACTTCCCACTTGCAAGAGCTGAGCTGGATGTCTCCATCACCCCTTGCCACGGGGGGGGGGGTGGGAGGGAAGCCGGATGCTGTGACGCATCCAGCTACCGCACCCCGGGGACACCGCAGACCGCTGGACCTGCCCTCCTCTGATGCCAACGAGTGGGTGGCTGCCCTGGTGCCCTGTCCTCATTTCTCACCCCTGCTGAGGTTGCAGGACACAGCATGAGCCCTCGAAGGGGACTGTTGCTCATGAGTGATCTCTGCGGGGCAGGAGCCTCCTCATAGCTGCGGCCCCATCCCTTTGCCCTGCTCCAAGCATCTTTTTTTGAGGCCAGGAAGATCCGTCCTGCTTCCTTGTCTGCTGTACAGCAATTCTAAACAAATTCTAAACAGAAGAAATCACTGCGGACGGCCAGAGCAAGGGGAGGCAAATGCAAATGGCTGGGAGAGCATCCTGTCCAGCCCCGCGCTGCAGTCCGGCCTGCATCTCCATCCTAAATGCTGTCTGGCTGCAGACAGAGGGGTGGAGGGGATACGGGGTGCTGGCGGGGTGCTCTCAGACTTCAATCTGAGACTCAGACTTCAATCAAGTGGAAAGTGAAATATTCCTGACCTTAGTTAACTGTCCTGATTTGGTATGAAAGCCAGGCTCCTACAAATGCCGTAGTAAATAATATTTATTTAAATGATAATGAAGCTGGACTGAAGGAGAGCCCACCCAGCCCCAGCATTTCAGCACCTCCGAAGCCCTGGAGCTGCTCCAGCCACCGGCTGGTTTCAAGAGCAGCGGGCTCCCTACACCACCAGGAAAGGGGCCGCACCATTGCACTTCTTTTTGTATTTAAAGGAAGGTTTCAACAGAAAATGAGATTAAAGGAGGGAGTAATAGGACCCATAAGCAGGATGGTGAGAGCCCAGCCAAGCGTAAGGCAGAGACTGCCCTGGGGATGGTTCCTTTCCTTAATAAATAACGAGTAGTAAATAATAAATACTACTAATAGTAAATAGTAAATAATAAACTGTAGATGGTAGGTGATAAACAGAAAATATTTAGTTAGTGAATAAATAGTGGGTTTGCCTGGCTGCCATTAAAGGGAACCAATGCATTTCTTTTGTACTGGGCTTCAGCTGACAGCACGGGCTATCACCCCACAGAATCTCCTCTGTACATCGCCCTTTCCTTCCCAAGACTGCCATGGAAAAGACTCGATCAACTTCTTCCCGGAAGACTCTCTGATTTGCTCTGTATCCCCTTTTAGATCACTATGATCCCAGGAAAAAAGAAAAAAAAAAAAAAAACACAAAGAAAAAGCAGGGTTGGGGGTGGTCATTTACCATCTCTCCCATATCCAGTGCCAGCTGGACAAAACGCCAAACCACAGGAACACATGTGTGAACTGAACTTAATCAATGGGCATTCCTCTGCCTGCGGCTCACGCTGTGCCGCTGGGGAGGGCTCGAGCGGAGGCACTCATTTCCCGACAGAAACATCTTCTTACAACCCACCCGGCAATCAAAGAGAACCCGTACAAGTAGAAGACATTTTAAAAAAATTATAAACAATTCTAACAGGGTAATAACAAGAATGTATAATCGATAACAAAAGGCAATCCTTTCACCCAGGCTTGTTTAAATAGCCTAAGAAAAATCCAAGTATCTCAGTGATTCCAAGTGTCCCAGTGAATAACGACACTGCCAAAGCTTGCAATAATTACCACTGCTATCTCCAGCTCTCACTGCCTTTGCCCCAAGTGTCCTTCCAACCACAAGCCCTTTGGACTGGCTCGCTCCAAATTGCCCCTCAGCACGCTCCCAGCATCTGTTCTGGTGGTGGAGGAGCAGGGTGTCCTGGTGCCACATCCTTCAGGAGAAATGTGCTGGGCTGGCTGGGAACAGTCACCCACTGCAGGACCGCGGGCGATACACCCTGCCAGCTCTGAACCCGCGCTGCTGCAGCACCGCTCCTTCAGCTCCTCCAAAAATCAGCCCAAAGGTAGTTTTTTCAAGCTAAAACAATGTTAGGATTACCTAAATTAGTCCTGCCCCAGCAGTAACAGGCTGTGTTAATTGCAATGCAGCTGCACGGCAGCTCCATCTCCCTGTTGCTCCCAAAGCTTCTATGCAGTCAGATTTCCAAGGGCCAGAGGGAAAGCATGAACCTGTGCCTTCTTAATTCATCTTCAGCCTGTGTGAATCAGCACGGGTCTGCAGAATGGTACCTCCCAGCTTCTGCGGCTGCAGGGCGTGCTTCACCATCCATCCTCCTCCTCCTCCCGGAAGGCAGAGTCCGCAGGTACTGGAACTGTACCCAGCTCCGGGCCAGACCCACTGCAGCATCCATAGCCACGAGTGGCATGACGGAGGCCCAACAGCTCTCACTTCCCAGGCATTTTTCTCACTGAAACTTGTCCAAATATGGTTCTGCCTTTATTCTGGCTTTCCACAGGGTACAAATTTTGGAGGGGTGACCATGACCCCCTCGGCCCTGAGGAGTCCCCGACACTGGGCAGCAGTTCATGAAAGCAGCTGGAGAGATGTGATCTGTGCCTGCACTCAGGGGCTAAGAACACCCTGGTGCGCGCTCCTGATGTCCATGTGCAGCAACACAGCATGAACTGATTGCAGCAAAAGGCTGAAAACCTTCCTGAGTGACCGAGGAGGGATGCTGCCTGCTTAAGGTCTGTTTTCTTAGGATAAAAACAGACATCTGGAGCAAAACTCTACGTCAGCTGCAAAATCTTACCAACCTGTGTTAATGAGCCACCTCTGTCCCTGCAAGCACTGATGTGTGCACTTATAGGAGAGAGAAGGTGCCTACTGATCAGAGCGCAACAAGAAGGCTCCCAGACGACTCTTCCCCTGAGCTTTTTTACTAAATAATGCTTTGTCGTTCGCACACATGGCACAGCCTTGATTGAAAAGAAACGGCACAGATCCTTCAGCATTTGCACAGGGAGAGAAGAAAAATCCAAAGCCACTAAGTAACGAGAGAAGGGAGACATTTCCTCAAGCCCAGAGGATGTGACGCTGGCAGTTAAGAGCCAGCTTGAACTGCACACAATTAGAGGATTTATTGGTTTATGTAAAGGTTCATTCCCTGAGATGTAAGAGTACTTTAAAACACAGTCACAGGTTATGATATTCAGATTTAATTTTGCTGTCTTTTGGGAACTTTGCAAAAGGCTAGTTACAGTTACGTGCCCTTCTGCACTAGGCTGTCTTCATGGCAAGAAGTTTATGACAAGGAGAATTCCCCTAACTGAAAGGAGTGGCCATGAGGATCGTGCAGAGCCCAGTGACCTCTCGCCGGAGCTGAATCATCCCTCCCACCGCCAGCAGCCCCAGTGCAGAGAGCTGACAGTGCTGTTTCTCTGGAAGAGGTTAAATGAGTACAAGATAAAATTGTTTTCTTCTCTTCCTTATAACAAAAAACAAAAAAGCTTCCCCCCCCCCGCCCCCCAAAAAACATAAAATCAAGAAGAGGGAGAGGGTGATGCACCGCAGGGCTGGCGCGCAGGGCTCCTCCACGAGAGCCTTGGGGAGATTTTGGTTTTTTGAAGTTAATTTAGCAAAATCCTGTCCTTTATTGTAAAAAAGACTCCACAGAGAATCCCAGCATGCCAAAAGATTCAGCCTAACCAGGTTTCCGCTTCATAGGCACTTTATCAGGTAAACGAAGAGGCTCAGCAAAAAACCAAAAGGCAGAACACAGATTCCTCTCATCCCCAGGCTAATGCCTCCGTCTGCTCCATTGAACTTCATGGGACAAAAATGGCCATTTCTTTATGAATTCTGCCTACTGGTTTGAAAAGACAGTGATTTTTTCAGCCACCCTCCCCGTGTGTAGCAGGGAATTCCCAGTCTCTTGTGATTCCCTGCCAGTTGTGATACGTTTATCTGTATTTCCCAGCTGAGTGGCTGGAGGGAGGTGGATGGAAGCACTGCTGAGCTGAAAGCGGGGTTGAGGTCAGCTCGTTTGCAACCAGCCTGGCCAGGCAATTAGTGGCCAGGGAACAGAGGGCTTCGTCCCCGCTCCCACAGGTCGCTGTTGTGAAGCACTCAAATACAACTCACAATGACTCAGAATGCTATATTTAGCCTTAAAAACCAAGGAAGCAAACAGACAAACCCGCCCCCCCCCCCAAAAAAAAAGAACCTCAAAGTCAGCACACAATAATCTCTACGGGAACAAACGTGTCACTTCTAAGAAATCAGATATATGTGCACACAACAATTGGGCAAGGCTGGAGCAGCTCATTGCTGGATGCTTAAGGTACCTGAAGAACGAGTAGGAGGTTTCATTCACAAATCCTCTGGGCACTGCTGCTGCATCATGCCACAGCTGCACACACGCATGTGCCTGCTCCCAGGCTGTCCCCATCCATCCCATCCCAAGCCCAAAGCCCAGGAATGCTGTGGTGAAGACGTTCCTTCCCTTCTGACTCCTCAAACTGGAAAGCAGCCCCATCAAAGGCTCATCAGGGTGGCTGAGGGGACCACAGAGGTTTTCCCTGCCTCCAGGAAGCTGGGATGCAGCTGATGAGTTTAGCTGGGGATGAAGGAGGAGAAGGGATCAGAGAGAATCCTGCACCCCCCACCAGCATCTCCAGGGCTTGTGGGTCAGCGATGGTCTCTGCCCATGCAGCTTGGTCTGGCTTCTCACACGAAATGTGGGTGGATAGGGTCTGCTTTTGTAATACAGCCCCCAATGAAGGAAGGGACTTGGATATGAAGTGACTTTGATAGGAAACCCTTGGCAAACAGCTGTGCCCTTACTGCAAGTGCTGAAACTGGAATTGCTAATGGGATAAACCTGGCATCGTTGGGTGTCCAATTTAAGCATTTGAACTACATTTTAGAGCAGTTGAAGACCTCTGTAGCAAGGAACCAGGTAGTCAACCAAGAGAGATGCCAAAAATGTCTCCCAACTGCAAGGACATCGTGGTGTGGGAGAGGCAGGGCACTCCTTGGGATGGTGGATCACTCTGGAGGAGCTCTTCCACAGCCGAGCCAACTGTAAGCCTCACTTTACGGCCCACTGCTACCATTTTAATCATCACGGCAAGGATGTTAATTGCACAAAATATATTGGCTCTAACATCAAGCCCTTTGCAGGGTGTACAGTGGCTGAGAGGAGCTCAGGGTCCCCGGGCACCTGCCCCAGCGATGGTGCGGCCAGGCCAGGCGTGGGGGCGAGTGCCTCCAAGGCACGCTCTGCTCGGTCCTGAGCAGGGGCCGTGAGCTACCGGAGGGGTAAGGCTGAGGAGGAGGAGGAGGAGGATGTGGCGCTGGTGAAGAGCCGGGAGGGCTGCAGCTCACTGTAACGGCCCACGTGTTTTGGCCATGATCCCCATGCTGCTCCCAGAAGCAGAGTCGCGTCTGAGAAGCACCCAGCCGCCCCACCAGCACCACCAGCATCGCCAGCACCACCAGCACCCCCGGGGATGCTGAGGTCCAGGGAGCCCTGCGACAGGCAGGGGGGAACGAAGAACGGCAGAAACCCACCAGGAGCACGAAGGCGGGCAACGAGCGGGTCCTTGTCCGGGGAGGAGTGTCCCTAATCAGCGCTAAGCAAGGAGTTGTTCACAAAATTCTGCTTGCACTAACTTCCGGCACAGCCATTTCCTTTCTGGCAAAAAAGAGCAAGATAAAAAAAAAAACAAGGAAGCGGAGCTGTGACATAGCCACAGTCACAAAACCATTCCAGATTCCCCCACGCCCTCACTGTGGCCAGGGGAGCGGCGTGCGGCGTGATTTAAGGTCTGCGTAGGTTTAAATTCCGTAGCAGAGCAGGGGTAGCAGTCAAATTCTTGCTTTCCCCGTACAGTCAGGACTCCCCAGTGCTCAAAGCTCTCCTGGCTGCATTGCCGGGACAGCACTGCCCGGCTCTCCCCGCCCGGATCCAGGTAGAGAGCCGGTATCCCTTACCTCCTCCCCCAGGAGCGGGGAGACTGTATCCTCAAGGACCTTTCAAGACAAAATGGATCCTCTGATTCCCTGTGGTTGGAGAAGGGTGTTACAAGACACCAGGTCCGTAGGTAGACAAAAACTTTTATTCCATAACGACGCTCGTTAGTTTCAGAAATGCTTATCATTCGCCACGCGTGTGGGGTCTGTCTTACGAACGACACAAAAGACAAAAGAATAGAACAAGAGAAAGAGAGAGAGAGTTCCAGCATTGGTCCAGCCAACGGGCAGTGTGGCCATCTCCAAGTTTCCCCCCAGTCTTGGGATTGCTTGTGGATTTTATCCCTTGGTTAGGCACACCTTCCCTGCTTCCTATGCTCAATAGCACGCGGGCTCTGCCTGGTCCTCTTCTGAGTCGGTGGGTGTATCACAGATCATAGAATTCTTTGGGTTGGAGAAGCCCTTTAAGCTCGCCCAGCCCAACCGTTCCCCTACCCCTGCCATCCCACCCCCAAACCCTGGCCCTCAGCACCGCCCCTGCCCGGCTGTTAAATCCCCCCAGGGGTGGGGACTCGACCCCTTCCCTGGGCAGCCCCTTCCAGCCCCTGACAGCCCTTTGGGGAAGGACTTGTTCCCCATGGCCAACCTCACCCTGCCCTGGCA
>BOSO01009882.1:3594-78134 GCA_018403395.1 Gorsachius goisagi
CCCCGGGGGAGTGCGGTTGGAGGCGGCTTACACAACCGGCCGCCCCTTACATAAGCCGGGAGCCGGGCCCGGGGGGGGGCGGTGCGAGCCGTCCCCCACCTCCCCCTCTCCCTCCTTCCCTCCGCCAACCCCCCCCCCTTCCCCCTCCCCCTCCTTCCCCCCGCCGCCCCCCTCCCTCCCCGCCCGGGAGCCGCCCCCCTGCTGCAGCGATGTGACCCGCCCCCTCCCTTCCGTCGCCGTCCCCTCCCAGGAAGGAGCCGGAGTCGGCAGCGCCGCGGGCCCGGCATGGAGTAGGGCGGCCCGGGGCCGGCGGCGCCGCGCGGGCATGGAGCTGGGCCCGGGGCCCTGCGCGCTGCCCCCCCCCGCCGCCGGGACCGGGGCCGCTGCTGCCGCGGCGGCGGGGGGCCCCTGCGCCGAGATGCTGCAGGTGGCGGAGGAGGCCTTCCGCGGCGGCAACTTCGAGCTGGCGGCCGAGATCTACGGCTCGGAGCTGGCGGGGCTGCCGCAGCCCGAGCGGGGCCTGTGCCTCCGCCGCGCCGACGCGCTGGCCCGGGCCGGCCGCATGGCCGAGGCGCTGGACGCCTACGGCGCGGCGGCGCGGCTGGCGCGGCTGCGGCCCGAGGAGCTGCGGGAGCTGGCCGAGAGCTTCGCCCTCAGCATCCGCGACAAGGAGCTGCGCCTCCCGCCCTGGGGCAGCGGCGGGCCCGGCGGCGGGGCGGAGGGCGAGGGGCTGGGCGACCCGGCGTGCTGCCGCCCGCCCGAGCTCTTCGCCTGCCCGCTGTGCCGGCGGCTGCTGTGCGAGCCGGTGACCCTGCACTGCGGGCACACCCACTGCCGCCGCTGCGCCGAGCCCGGCGACTGCGGCCGCTGCCACCGCCCGCGCCGCCCCGCCGAGACGACCCCCGCCGCCTCGCCGCCATCGCCCGCCGCCGCCCCCCGCCCGCGGGTCAACGTGGTGCTGGGCAACCTGCTGCACAAGTGGTTCGGCGCCGAGAGCCGGGCGCGGCGGCTCCGCGCCGAGGGCGACGCGCTGCGGGAGCGCCAGGAGCTGCCGGCCGCCCTGGAGAAGTACAACCAGGCCCTGGAGATGGGTGAGCGCCGGCGGGGGGGAGCCGGAGCGGGCGGGGGGGGGTGAGGGGGGGAGGAGGAGGAGGAGGAGGGTGGGAGGTGGGGGTGGCGCTGCCCGCCGGCCCCCAGGCTCCCCCCTCCTCTCCAGCCCCGCAGCAGCCGGGCGGGGAGGGGATTTGTGGTGAACGGTGGGAGAGGACACCTGGGGGAAGTTTTGAGAATGAATCCTGCCAGCGGGTCTCCTCCCTCCCCCCCCCCTTAGCGAACGGCTATTTTTGTTCCGCTGTTATTTTTGTCCTTGCTCAGAAGGTGCCTGGCGTTTAACTGCCTGCAGTCGATGACTCATTATGCAGTATTTCTAGAAAACCCGCTTTCCTATTTGTGGGGAAACCATCTTTTAGTAAAGGATACGCAGCGGTGGTCGCGTTGAGCCCTAGCGCGGCTTGTGTGGAAGAAGCGAGCGCGGGGATGGGAGCCATGCAGCTCCGTGCAGTTGCATCTTCAGCAAAAGATGCCCTTTGAAAACCGTGAGACATCGATAGGCAGGAGGGCTCAGAAAACTTCCTTTACCTTAACGCTATGCGAAACACTCAAGATAAATCTGCGTTTTGACTTGTGGAGGTCGCCCACCCGTGTCTCGTGTGTAACCCCTCTATACAGGCATGCAGTGTTCCCGTGTGCAAAGTATTCTCTGAAGAGCCTGGGTTTAAATAAAAACCCCTGCCCCCTCTGCTGAGCCCATGGCGGCCGTAGTTTATCAAAACTAGGTTGTTTTCGGTCTCTGTGCCGAGTAGTAGGTGGATCCTGCTCGCTCGGTTGTAGCCTTGTAGTAATGCTGGTGTGCGTGCGTGCGTGCTCCCGTCTTGTTTGCTCTGCAGGCGGCGGGGGTGGTACGGCACCGGGAGTGTCTACAACGCCTGGAGAGAGGCATGGAGCTGGGAAGAGATCTCAGCAAATCTCCCGGGATCTGCCGCTCTTCCAGTCCGAGCGTGCTAGATGGCCGGTTGAACTGGGAAGGAAGGGGGGAGAAAGCCTCGGGCGTGTTGACAGAGACGAAATCCTGTGGGTAAATCTCTTCGGAAGACAAATGTAGTGAAAACTGTGCCCTTCCTTGTGAAGAGCTCCTTTCCTACTTGGAGTAAAATTGCCTTCCTTGTTCCTGGTTTTTACATCTAGGGATAATGGCTGTGATTTTTGCTCACCATTATGTTAGTCCCTGACTTGCTTTTCCTTTTCTGCTGCGGTTGCATGATAGGCATCCAAGATACAAGACTTTGGGATGGCACATGTATCGCCTCACAGCTGATGCTGGCTGTGGGACCCGTTAGTTCGGCTATTTATTCCACTTTCCCAGCTCGATGTGACAAGTTTTCAGCCCTAGCTGAGTCCTCTCTCTAAAACTATTATGCGGTTTAGCTGAAGTAATCTCTGTTTAAAGTAGGGCAGGACGGAGAGCCTGAGAAGGAAGGTGAAGCAGAAGGAGGGGAGAGGCTTGATGGAGGTCGCTGGTGGATACAGTCAAGTTTTGGTATTTGGAGCCTCTTAAAGTTTTGGGCTCAGGGTTCCACTGCTGGGGAAGGTAGCACCTCGTCAATGAAATAAGAGCTCGATGTGATTTTGAGGGAACCGTTTGTCACTGTCGCATGTGCTTCTTGCTGTGTCTGTGTGGGGGTGGAAGGAGAGGGAAGGCAGTAGCGTGCTGCTTGGGCTCTCGCACAGCCCGGCCTTCCCCCTCCTGTCCCTGGAGCATGCATCTCCGGCCGTGCCTGCCGTGCGTCAGGGTCTTGAGATAACTCCCCCGGCAGTGTCCTTATTTCTGTCTTCTGTGATTTCCCAAGCACGATGGGAATCTGTTCAGAAACTCCTCGTTCTGTCAGTGATGCTAAAATTGCTTAATGAGATGTGGGGGGAGGGTTTATTTCTAATTAAAAATAATAGCGGGTATCTTGCCAGACTTTGAAGCCCTAAACCCATAGGCTGACACACGGTAACACCCCAGTAGCAGGTCCAAATTCCTGTTGCTGAAGGGCAGCCCACCCCCAGCCCTTCGCCTTCTTTCCTGGTTTGTGTGTGCTGATGCCATTTCTCACAGGTCGAACAGCTCTCTGAGCCTTGTGTTCCAAAATTCTTACCTCGTGCTCTACAGTGCCTTTTGGTTTGCTGGAGTTGCCTTCTTGCTTTCCAGCTAAGTATTGCAGTAAATGGGGGGGGGGGGGAGGGGGGGGCGGAAAACCATGGCTGTTTTCTAACTGTTCAGGGCCTCTTAAGTGTTAGCATATGGGCAACTTGAAATCCTTATGAGCCACTCTCAGGTATTTAAGGCTTTTAAAGTGTGAGAAAATAACTGCTTTTTTTATCCTCCAAATGGTTACATATTATTGAGAGTCAATGGCGTGGGTATCCTTCTAATTTCTTCTTAGAGACTGAAGGCGCGTGAACACACTGATTATACAGTTGCTGTATAAAGTTAGGTAAAACTCCGGGCTTCTTGGCAGGACTCATGGTTCAGTGGGATTTTTTTACTGGTGTTCCTTGTGGAGTACTTTCCTGCTCCATCTGCAACAACTGGCTTTGTGTGATGTAACATTAAAGCAAGATTTCCAGTTACCCATCGCTTCCCTCATTCTGGTTGCGACCTTCTGTCTTCTGATTTGCATTTTATTTCTCGAGGTGCTTCATGTCTAAACTACAAAAGGCTCCTGTCGCGTAGCCAGTACGCTTCTTTCCAGTACAATCTGGAATATCTGCGCCTTATTTCAGGTCTCGGAAGAGCTCTGCATGCCTTTAAGTTGTCGGCTTTTTCCAGTTGAACCAGTTAGTCTTGCAAAAGCTTACTCTTAGCAAGCATGTTCATCTCTTGCCCTTAACTATCGGATCTGCAGTGCCAGCACTGCTCCTGTGTTTGCTCTGATAGAGTCTGCTATGGATTCAGGTGTGGTTGTGTGGGGGTTTTTTTGCTATTGTTTTTAAGAAAATCGGCTTTACTATTGGATTTGTCTAGTCTTCTTGAGATGCCCCTAGCTTGGGGATCTGTGCTGTTTTAAACAAAGACGCTGGCTTTCTGTCTGCTGTAGACACTGGAATAGATCCCTCGTTATTGCAAGGTATCTAATTACCACAGCTTCAAAGCAAGCACATGTCAGGCTGCTTGAAAGGAAGCATTTGTTTCCAGCTGTATCGTCCTTTGTGCCAAGCTTTATGCTGTTCCGCCATCATTATATCAAGTATTGCCCAAATCTCTCTCTCGGGGCTCTTCCCCACACAGATAAAATGCAGAGAGTTGGGGTAGCAGAGATGGGCTTCCTCTCTGCCATCCCTTCTCTCCTAACTGGTTTTCTTATTATATGAACACTTAGGTCAATGAAACTGAAATATATTATCATATATGCGTGCAGGGTTGGTTGGGTTTTGGTTTGGTTTTGTTCAGGTTTGGGGCTTTTTTGTGCAGTAGGTGCTTTCTGCACCCTTTTTATTCTCAGCTGCTGCTCTCTGACAGAGATGCTCTCCGGAGGGACGATGCCTGGGAGGACTATAGTTGTTTCTGTGTATCCAGGTTTACAGACCCTTTAAGGTGTATGCGTAAAAGTATGTAAGAAGCTAGACTGCGGTGACAAATGAACGTAGGTATTTCAAAGCTATGCTTTTGGGAGTGTGGTGGTATGGGGTTTTTGTTTTTGTTTTTTTTTTTTAATTCTAGAGAGTGATTCTCAGTTACAGAGGTAGCAAGTGGCTGTTGCTTCATAGGGAAGATAATGAATAGTGCTTTTCCCAAGTACCATGCATAACTTTATACAGCCAAAAGCTGTATTGTGGTGGGGGTGGGAGCACGACAACAAAGTTCACTCTTAGGTAACAGTATTTATCAAAAAATACTCTGTCTTGTGCAGACCAAATAGGACCATATCATATGCTTTGTGTTAGTCTGCTGGTTTTAAAATTAGATGCTATATGGCTCTGAAGGATACCCAGCTCTCCTTGGGGTGAGGGCACGCTCGTAAGCACATAAGTATATATACGCAGGGTATGAGGGGGATTGGGTGGCAGTGGCTCGTGCCTTCAGCTGGCATTTCTCTGTGCCCTTCTTTTCCTACTGAGACAGCCTGTTAGCATCCTGTGCCTTTCCTGTAAATAAGTCTGAAGACGCCTGCTTGGAGATAAAAAGCCCAGCGGTGCAGTCCTCTGACGCGTGCCGCCGTCGTTTTTGTAACGGCACTGGTTCCTGAGCTGTGTCACAGTTACAGGTCTCCGGTGAGCTCTCAAGCCAGTGGTGCGGGGCTGCGGCTGTCCCCTTGCTGCTCCCGCCTGATCCTGAATGAGCTCCTTCGGGTGGGGAGGGATGGCTGTGCCCCCGCTCCTGCGGTGCGATGGAGCAGGTGCTTGCTTGCCTGCTGCGTGCTGTGCAATCGTGTCCGGCTTCCAGTGCGGTGGACACCGGTGTGTTGGGACGCCCCGTTTCGGTGTGAGGCACATTAGCTCCAGCGTGTCATTACCCACTGCTGCAAAGTGTCCCTCTGGAGTCTGCCAGGCCTGAGAAGCATCTCTTTCTCTGGAGAGCAGAAAAGCCGCAGTGATCCCTCGGGGTGGTGGTATTTACTTCTGGTGTGATTGGCTCTTGTTTGAGCAGAAACGGGTTTCACGTAGTTGCTCAAATTGTCCAGTGTTTTAATTTTATTTTTTTTTCCCCCAGAGGGTTCAGAAGAAGTTTGTAGGAGATATAGCTTAGCTGTATCAGAGTTCTAAAGCACGGTGGAGTTAATGATGGATATATGTGCAAAGGGGATTTTTTCTTCCCAAGCCCTCTGTGTGGATCTCCATTTCCAGTGGGCAAAGAATGGTGCAGGAAAGGCCAAGGAGGAGAGGAGAGTTTGCATCAACCCTGATTTAGTGTCAGAGGTAGCGTGCTGCAGAGCAAGTGAGGGAGATGGTGCTGCCTGGGTGCTGGAGCTGCTCTGTCTCTCTTCTCCTGGGGTGAAGAGCTGCACGCAGAGCCCCCATTCCATGGGGTGGTGGTTGGGGCGTTGCTAGAAACAAAATGTTGGAGCTTTCTTGAGCTTTGGTGGAAAGAGGAGGAGCTGTCTCTCTTGGCCAGGGAGAGAGGTTTCTCCCCTCTCGTCCCAGCAGTGGTTCACCATAAATTGGCCTGATCCAAAAGAAAGCTTAATGTGGCCACTCAGCACTAACTTGTTGTGTGGTCAAGTAATTAATGGAAATTTATCTGGTGCCTTCCAAATTCTCTCCTCGTAAGAATTGAATTAAGGGGGCAGGGCAGGCCAGGAGACAGTAGAAAAGAGCTGTAAAGGGAGCATCAGGCATGCAAGGACAAGGTTTCAGGCCAAAATATACCAATTCTCAAGCAGATGGAGCCTCTTGGGGTGGTAGTTCAGTGCCGGTTCCTGCTCCTCAGCCTTGCTCAGTGGGCTGTTTTAGGTAGCATGCTGGGGGTTCACCTCTTTGGGGTCACTGTGCCCCCATAGTCCTCCCATGCCAAGCGTTGGGTTTGCATCTTGAGGGGCTTGGTGCTGCCTCCATGCTTCTGAGCTTGTGGCTGCTGGTTTGCTCAGGTAGCAAAGTGGGATGGCTTGACTTCAGCATAGAGTATCTGCAAACCATCGTTGTCTTCTTGTCCTGTCTTACCTCCTCTGGTCTACATAGGCAGTCGTTCACGTTGGCATCTTTGCAAACAAATTCAGTTACACTACTCTTGGCATACTGGCTAGGTAGGTGGGTAGTTGATGTGTATCTTTGGCTTTTCCTTCCCTTACATCTCCCTTTTACATTGGTAACTCTTAAATAGGTTAAAAAAAAAAACAAACTGGCAGTGTTGCACATAGAAAATAAGTGTGTCTTGCTGCAACTCTTGACCTTCCATTCTGGCTCTCAAGCTGTTAAAGCTATGGACCTTCATATTTCAAGTGATGTTTTGGTGCAAGTTGATTCAAGAGCAACTGCCCTGGATTTTCCTGCTAGGTACGTGCTGGCTTGTGGAGTTGAGCTGCTTCACGGAGAGCATCGCATAGGTAAACTTCCAACCAAGTGTTCTTGGAGTTAGATTGAGCGCTTGCAGCCATGAGCAAGATAGCTATGGGCAAGCATTTTGGAATGCCTCAAAAATTATTTTGGGGGCATGTGTTTTCCTTCCGAGCCTGCTTCTGAGTTGTTTCTGATGAAGGCTGGGGGAAGATAAGAATTTCTTGTTGGGGTGGTGGGACAGACCTGATGGTTAAAGAGTTTCTGTGTTAGCCATGGGTCAAGGTCAGAAGAAGCTGAGTCCTTTTTGGCAAAGGGAAGCTGCTGAACTCTCTTTAGAAAGCTGTGCTTAACTTTTTATAAAGGTGACTCATGCCATAGTATGTGTTTTATTAATTCTGCTGCTGTTTTCTAAGGACTTGTGCTCCTTAGCGATGCACTTGCACTGAAGTTACATTGTTCAAAGAAAACTGCTAGAGAGTGTCCACATGCACCTATATGTGAACTATGTGTATTAAGTACACTCTAATGGTCTCTTGCTTTTGTACACTATTTCTAGAAGATTGCTATTGGAAGATAAGGTCGGTTGTCTCTTTCTGACATGGTAAAAAGAGGTTGACCAAATCTTCCTTCCTCCTCAGGTCTTGGGAACACTTTCCAGTTTCCAGTAGCAAAGAAGTAAGTCTTTGATGTTGTAGCAGGTATTTAAAAAGAACAAAAAAACCCCCAAAACAACAACAAAGAAGCTATGGTAGACAGCTGTCATGACTCCTGGAACAGCAAATGGTTCAGTCATTTTAATAATTTATCAGAAGAATATTTAATTTTGTAGCTCCTAAAGGAAAGCATGACTTCTAAGTGAAGAATGAGAGGTACTCTTTCTGAAATTACGTGCTATAAAAAATAGCAGAGGCTTGCTGCTTAGAGGATTTGTGCTAAAAAAGGAACTTTCCCATCCCTCTGTAAAAGTGCCTCTTGGAATTTGCTTAAAGCACGTCTCCAAAACCTGTTTGTTCTGTTTTACAGGGGCAGAAAAATATGTAAAAGTAGGAGTCAGGGTTACCTAGAGACTGTTGCAGTAGTCTGGGTGTTATTTTTAAACTTAAAATATTTTGCAGATTTCTGTCCCTTGGTGCCCCCCCCCCCTTTTTTTTTAAACTGAGGTATTGCTTGAAAAATAGTAGTAAATACTTCATATACGACACCACTGGCAATGTGTCAAGTACTTCAGAGCAGGAGGCTCATATTACTCCTGGTTTGTAAAGAGCTTGCAGTTGAAACCTTGGGTCCTGTAGTTGATCTCTGGAAGTTTTGCCTGCTTGCAGAGGGTCTGCTGAAGGCAGAGGCTTTGCAGGACTGCGAAGCTAGGGCCGTGGTGGACGGGAGGCTTATCCATCACGGGCACGAAGCGGGGGAGGCATCATGCTATGTACTGTAGTAGACAGTCTTTGGGTGTTTTTTTTAAGTAGTTAACATTACTCATGTAACTTACAGTTATGTACCACTTAAGATAGGGTGAGTATTCTCTTCCCCCCCCCGCGCCCCCCCCCCAGTGTGTGTAACCCAGATGTAATTTCCTATAAATAATTGAACTACTTCAGCAGTTGTAGAGAGTGAACTATACATACGTATCAGAAAGCCTCACAATTTTTGAAGTCTCTTCAAACAGCATATTCTCTTTTTCTTTTGCTGTGATAAAGTATAACAGGATGTCTTTTGCTTTTGGAAGAAGACATTTATAGAACTGACTTGTGCTTCCTGATCTTAAAATTAGTGGGATACTGCACCACTCTTTTACAAATATACTAAGTGGTCGGCTCTATTTGAGGTCAGAAGCAGTGAGGTAATAACTGAGAAACGCAAAGGTCCTTTTTGCAACTTGCAGAGAGTCAGAAATTCTGGACTGAAATAAGCTTCAAATGGAAAAAGGGAAGGTTATAGAGAGCTGAAGAGTAACTGGTAGAAATGTAGCTTATGTACTGATCGTGACAAAGCGGGCAATGAGGTTATCACCCGTACAGTCATATTATGATAGAATATCTGGCTGTAAATTGATTTTGTTAACCGTGGCCATGGCAGACCTACTTGGCTGGTCCCGCCTGGCTATGAAGCATGTGTCTTTGGAGTCTCCTTGCAACCACAGGTTCATGTGCATTCAGCATGCCTCCATGTTTCTGTGGGGCATCAGGACTTTTCCTTGGGTGCTTTTAGAGATCAGGTGGGGGTTGACCTCTTGGTGTTTTGGTTTGGTTTTGAAGCTTACTTGTTATGTCTTCATACTTCAATCCCTAGGCATCTTGCTTTGGCACAGTCTCTGTACCTGCTGTTTGAGAGGATACTTCAGTTCTGACTAAGGTTTTGGTAGGAAACCTTACCCGAACTAAATGCTGGGAGAACTAGTAAGCATTGAAAATGAGTCATGTTTGTGGTTCTATTATATTAGTGCCAAGCAGCCACAGATGGACTTGGGGTACATCACCTGAAGCAGCGCCCAAATGTCTGAAGGGTAGAGTGGGAGCTGAAAATATAGGGAGGAGGTGTTGATTCATGCTATTTTATCTAGAAAGAGTAGCATGCATCTAACAAAGTGTTGAAAGATAAGGATTTGGATACGAGGGAGGAATAATCTTAATATATTGCACCTAGCTCTACACTGGGACCTTCTTGAACTGAGGACTTCTGCCGCACCATGCAATTTATCAATTAACAGGTTTGTAAGGAAGATTATCACTGGCTTTGCAGTTGTGGAAATGAAAACTAAATCGTACATTAATGTAATTGGTCTGGCACGCTTCTGCCCCATGAGGCTAGGGGTACAACATGAAAGCAAGGGTGCAAAGTTAGCTGGACCTTCTTTGTAGCAGCTGTTTTTCCATCTGGCCTGTAACTTCCCTTAGGGTGTTTCTCCTGAGTGCTTAACAGTGGTGACAGTCCAGCCTTAAATAATGTATGGAGCTTCCTAACTGGGGACCTACTCACTGACCCTGAAGTAAAACCATTGGCAATCCAAACCATTTTGTCCAGCACACAGAAGAATCTGTGTTCTTAACTCTGGACTTCTGAACAGCAAAATACAGAGGCCTGGAAAGAAGTTAATTCAATCCTATATTGTATGTTCTTAAGAATAATCCAGCTCATATGTCGCCAGGCTCCTTTCCTTCAGTCAAAGTGATAATACAGGGGAGTTTCTTGATGATGTCTACCCGTCCCCCAGACCGGAGAGCACCTAGGTAAGCCTGCTGCAGGGCAGAGAGGTGAGTGGGTGGATGCCCTGTATTTTGGGGTGGGACAGCAAGGCAAGAGAGTTGCAGCTTCAGTTCTTCTGCCAGTGAAATGGTATTGTAATGTAAGTTGTCCACCCTGCTTGAAATGGGTCTCCTCTGCTTTTTCATCTCAGTGCGCTTAGGTTGTGTGTAGAGACAAAATCCCAGCCAGGTGTGGACCAGCTCTGTAGCTGTGTAGTGCAAACAAGCCATGCTAGGGCTCTCTGGTGGCATCTGAATCGGCTTCTCTGTGGAGGTAAGGGGAGAGAAGTTTGACTTGGGGTGACTTTCTGAAATTTGTAATGGGCACTTCTGAAGGAAGGAAAGCATGAAGAAAAACACTTCTTATATCTGCATGAAGAAAAATAAAACAAATAGAGCTTTGATGGGAAAAAGACCCATCAGAGGAGGACGTGGGTTGTTTTTTTTTTTTTTTTTAAACACTGGCTGTGGGCAGCATGGGGATGAGGAATGGGGCCTTTGCACATGCAAACCAGCTGCTGCCTGGTGTCACAGGCTCTGAGCGGAGGGTGGCAGTGCCCCGTGCTCCTCTTCATCCTCTGCTGCCGCCTCCTTGACGCAGCCTATTTCAAGAGCTCCTAAACTCTTACACTGCTGTGTCTGCTGGCGTTGGTCACCCAGTGGAAATAGGTGGTTATGTTTGCCTGTGGAGGACTGTACGCAAGCATCCGCTTCCTACTTGCAGTTGAAGTGTGCCTGGTGGCAAGAGTGGGCTTACAGAGGAAGAGGCTTTCTTCTGTCCATCCTCTGTGCGCGAAAACCTCTTGCATGCTTCCTCTGGGACCTTCGGTTACTTCATCTCTGCAGACTGCCAATGATGTAAATGCAGGGAGGAAAAGCCATGATATTCAGAAAATACAAAGTTTTTTAAAAAAATTATTCCAGTTAAGGTGCACTGATAAGTGAGAAAATGTGGGCTTGCTGATGCACATATGAGTCATCGTCCCTCTTGATCAGTTTTGGGAAGCTGACCTTGTTTTTTCGTCTTTGCTTATAAAATGAAGTTTTTCTTCAATGTTCTGAATGTCTTCTCAGCTTCTGTTAATTATTTTATCAAGCGTGCTCCTTCCCCTGCCCCCCAGCCAAACAACCCCTGCGCATCCATTGTTTGTGCACGGACTTGTCATGCTCGCGTGAAGTCAGGAGGAGAAAAAAATACCTTGCTATTCAGTTAATTACTAAATCTTGCTAATTTCTCACATTTATTTAATGTTTCATATTATTTTTCAAGCTTATGAAAAGGCTTTCAATACTGAATTGTTCAGAATTGAATGCATAATGTAGCACAAAGCAAGCCAAATTTCTTCCTCTCTCCAGGGGCAGAAGTTTAAAATGTAGGAAAAATATCCCCTGAAGTCCTGCGCAGGCTGACTCGTGCAAGCAAGCCTGAAAGGTGGTTTTGTAATGACACTTTCTGCTCATGCATTTAGGAAATATGCTTAGGATTGAAATAGATTAGAATAAAATGTGCTTTTCTAGGAAGAAATGTCAGATAAGGAGGATTAGGGAGTTCTAGCAACTTTAAATGTGTTCTTTCTGTGCTGAGTTCCTGGAAGAAATCTCGGTGCTAGCTTAGTACAGTAAAACTTTTATTCTCATCTGTGGTCAGTTTTGTCAAATTCTCTAATTGCCTTCCTGGCACGAGGAGATTTTGGGGAGTCCTGTTCTCCTGTCAGCCTCCTGAACTCAAGCAGCATAGGTTGTGGTGGTTTTTTGGTGGTAGTTTTTTTTTTTTCTCCCTAAATATTTGAGTGCTTGGCCATATCTGGAAAAGTAATTTTGGGTGTTAGCTTCTGCATAAGTGCAATCTAGCAAACATCTGCCAATGAGTGCAAAGGTGGTGTGATTGGAAAGTTAACGATTTTGGAAAATCCAAGCTGGCAACCACACTCGGGGTAGGCAATACTTGGCAGTTCCAAGGAGGGTCCTGGTTGTGGAAGAGCCACCAAGCCCGTCTGCTCTGGGTGCTGCTCAGGCTGGGGTTTGAGGGATCATGGCTGGGACGGAGGGAGGGATGGAGCCACATGGGAAAGCTCCCAGGACCTGTGGCTCCAAAGAAATCTCTGTGTCCCGGCTGCACGGAGCCACAGATCCTGGGAGTCTCAGCGGTGGATCCGTGATGCTGACAAGGACATAAATTTTGCTGTGCAGCTGCAGGCTCCCAGAAGGGTTTGCTACAGGAAATGCCATCTGCTGGTATTGTGGAAACAGCAAAATTTTCTATGCTTTTCTTTTTTAATTTGGCCTGAAATTATAAGTTGTTTCATAAAAGAAATCTTTTCTTCTTTAACCTCTAAAAGAAAGAATGGATGCATTATTTTAAAACAAACTATTGGCTATTGTGTGGCCTTTTTTTCCCCCCCCCTCGATACACTTGACAGTTGTTACAGTATACAGGCATCTAGCAGCGTTCACAAACTCAAGCCCTCTCCATCCACCTTCTGTGACTAATGTTTTTTCACCATGGCACATGTGGTGACAAGGAACAACTCTGTATCACAGTGCTTATAGAAACCCTGTAATTACTTAGCCTGTAGCTGGATATCCACTTTTTCTTCCCACTTCCATGCGTACTCATAAGTTGGAGTCAGCCAGCTGATGCCACAGTTCCACTGGCGCAGAATACGATGCTTTGGTCCATCTAGCCTTGCCCTGGGACCAGCTGTGGACCATCCCGGGACAGTCTTGCTGGCAGCAAGAGGCTGGGGACCAGGGGAGGTTGCGGAGCTGGTGAGTTTTCGGGCTGCGCCGATGTGTCTCCGCGTGGGGTGAGTTTGAATGAAGGAGGCTGGGCACCGCTCCAGCTACGGCATCTTGTCTAGCCACTTCATCTCCCTATAGAAAACCTGTTATACTGTAGTCTCTTAAACACCGCTGTCTCTCCCAAAGCTGGTTGGCTTTTTTTTTTTTTAACACCCCCTTTTTCTCTCTGTTAACTAAACATTCCTTGCCAGTTACTCATTAAGATGGGCCAACGCCTCACGCTTTCTGATTGAGACTTGGTGAACAAGAGGTACAAGCCCTGAATACATGTAGCTTTTCTTCGGGTTTGTCTTGGTGTTAGTGTGGTTTTTTTCAGTAGCTTGTTATTTTCCCTTTGTGTTGCAAGAGCCTTTGGGCTCTGCTTTGGGAGGGCTTGCAGCCTTTACCGCACTGTTCTGGCTTTTTTTTTTTTTTTTTTGCTTAAAACTTTTGCAGTGGAGACTGAGTCTGCTGAATGTATGAATCGTGCCGAATTGTGTGCTGAAAATCGCTAGGAAGCGTCAGCATGGCTGAAACGTGCGGTAGCAAACAGCAGTGGGAAGCTGGCTTGCCTGCCCCCTCATCTCACACTGCTTCCTTTCCCCCATGGTGCCAAAAAGTGTCCCCCCGCCCCAGCGTACTCTGCACAAATACCCTGCAGCAGATGACGATGATGGAAATGAGGAGAATGCATTTGTATTTAATACAAATGGAGGAGACAGACTGTTCAAATGGTAGCCAAATTAAATAACTTTCTATTGGAGCATCTACTAAAAGGAAAAAAAAAGCTTGCTTCTGAAGATCTTAGGTTAATTGTTTTCAATTTCATTTCACTTGCAGTCTTTTTAAGGAATTATCAGCTAAAAGTGTGCATCACTGCAGCAGGCTGCATGTGTAATACTTAAAAAAACCCCAAAGCAACAAACAAACAAACCACCAAAACCCAGCACAACCCCCCCATACATGCACACATGGTGTGAGCTAGCTTTTGCAGAGCTCCTTATTTTAGGTGTTGTCTTTAGCCATCACTGCCTGGGACTGGTGGGGCAGCATCAACCCCATCAACAGTATGCCATTCTGCAATTAGTATGTCTGGCGTCGGTCCACGCCGTGGCTGAAAAAGGCAGTAGTCCTTGCTGCTGCTTTCTTTCTCATCCCTTGTCCTGGCACATGTGTTTGCGTGGCCGTACGGTGAGCTAGTTGAGTGGAAACTGATCCTCTTAAACCTTTTTATTTATTTGTTTTTATTGGATTAGCTTTCAGTCAATTGATTCCTTGCTCTGGTTCTCTGTGCAACCACGCGAACCTGGTTTGCTGCACGAGCGCTGGCTGCGGCTGGAGGGAGGGTGGAGGTGGAAAGGGGATGTAGTCTTGGGCCATCCCTCCCGGGAGGCGCTTGAACTTAATGAGCAGTGGCACCTGCAGCAGTTAGAAGCTTATTCTGTGTGCCTATGCATGCTTGGGTGTGCGCCCAGGCTTTGTATGGGCAATGTGCTCTTACTGAGGGCGTGTTTAGGATGCTCCTGCCCAAGTGAGATGCAAACCGTGAAGCCAAAGCAGACTGGAGAGATCAGGAGAGGTACAGAGACAGGAGCCCTGCATAGGAACGTACAGGAGGTGATGCTTGCGGGAAAAGTCTTGAGAGAACCAGCTTGGAGGTGAAGTTTTAAACTCATAGAAATGAAGTAGTACTGTCTCTTGGAACACTTTGGAACTTTTTTACAGTTTAATCCCAGTTACGACAGTTTTAACCAGTTCACGTTTGGGTGAGGGTTACTGCACGTAGCTGCCACCATCTGGCAGCCTGCTTCCAGCCCTCTGGAAGCCTTTCTTGGCACGCAAGGGACAAGAGTGACCAAGAGCATATCGCACCTGAATCTCACCTCCTAAGGTGAGATAATAACTGCTTTGGTGGACTAAGAGAAGAATGTTGTTTGGCGCTGAGTGCTTTTTTTGCAAGGCTGCTGACACAGCCTGCCACAGCATCCTCCTGGCCAAGCTGGGGAGGCAGGAGTGGGATGGGTGGAGACCTGGCTGGACCTTCAGGGGCACAGGGTGGTGGTTAATGGCTCAAGGGCTGCTGGGCGGACGGCTACCAGTGGCATTGCTGAGGTGTTGGTAATGGGGCTGACGCAGTTCAAGACCTTGTTAACAACCTCCGTGAGCAGGCAGAGCGCACCGTCAGCAAGTTTGCCCGTCACACCAAACTGGGTGAGGAAGAAGCGGTTGATGTGCGGGAGGGCAGGGCTGCCGTTCAGACCCATGACATGGGGCACGGGCTGACCAGTCTTGCCTACTTCAGCAAAGGCGAGTGCGCCTGGGACAAAATAACCCTGTGCAACAGGGCAGGCTGGGCTAGACAGCACTGCACTGCAGAAAGGACCTGGAGGTCCTGGTGGACAAGCTGAAAATGGATCAGCCACAGTTTTTCTGTGGTTCCCTGGAATTTTATGTTGGAGCTAGATTTCCATCTTAAAATATGTTAGAGACACCTTAGGAAAGGGCAGAATAATAATGCTTGAGATGTTCATAATCCACGCAAGCTGAACGGTTCATGAATGTGTGGGTACTGTGTGTGATCATGAGAGGGTTTGCGTGCCCTGAGGAGGGCCAGGTACACGGGCGGCAAGTAGATGCGAACTGTCAAGGCTGCATGCATTTTTCTTAATGAGTGGCTTACAGGGAGGTTTTAGCTGCAGGCCTGTGTTGGGGATTTCTTTCAAGCAAAGCCACACTGGGGGAAGAAACACTTGGGGTTGTTTTTCTTTTTCTTTTTGCTTTCTTAAGTGTCCTGCAAGCAAGGTGAGGGAAAGAGCAGGTGGCATCCTGTATGTGAATATGAAATCTGTCCTGCTAGAAAAAATGCAGAGGTTGCTTCCAGGCTGAGAGAAATACATTTTGGGAAGGAAAGAAGGAATTGCCTTTTTTCCATTACAGGAGAGTGTAAATGTAACCGTTGTGCAGTAGTGCTTTTTAGGTTACTCTGGCTGGAAATTAGGTTATTGTATTTAACATGGACTAGTGCTGCTTTTAATGGAGTTCCCTGTAACCTTTCTTGTTTTCCAGCTCCTTGCAAGTGTTCACTAATAGCACAGCGAGCAGAACTCTGTACGTCAATGAAAAACTACCAGCAAGCTCTTCATGACGCGGACGTCCTCTGCCGAAACAAACCCCACTGGCCTGCGGTACGGTGCTTGCATGTCGTAAAAACCAAAATGAAAACCGCTTGTTCTCGGGGCTTCTCTCTGTGGTGGGGGCAGCGCTGCTGAGGGCATTGTTGGAAGAACATCATGGCATTATCAGAGCTGGGAATGTCTACCAAAAGCTAAGTTCTTCACAGGACAAGTCTTGGAAGGTCCTTAGCGTGTCTCCAGCCAGTGGGGTTTCAGTGGTGGGCAGCCAGTGATGTGGTTTTGTTTGTGCTGGTGCCCGTTGGATCTGTCGGGGTTAGTGCTGCAGCTTGGCAGCGGAATTGGGTCCGTAAGGCTCCAACAGCCTGGGATCACCCTGCGGTTCCCTCTGGGATGGTGCGTCCCATGCAGTGGGTGGTTTTGGTGGCCTGCTGGCCAATGTGTCTTTCTGAGGAGCACCCCAGACTGTATTTCAGGACTACTTTTTTTTTTTTTCCTCCCCTCATTTGAGACTAGGACTTCATATCTGTGATTCCTAGCTGCGATATGGTGATTCATAGAGGGGGTTGGGATTTTTTTTCATAATAAGAGGAGGTGCTACAAGGAGCACTGTTCTGTGGGCAGTCTGAAGCAAGCATCAGAAATGATGTTATGAGAGAGAAATGGAAGAAGCACGTGGTGCCCGTTGTTACCACCAGTTGCCTGAGGCTAGGTTGGGTGTCTGACATCTTGCCCCACCTAGGATTACAGTCACTCACCCATCAGTAGCAAAACTGCATCACAGGTTTGGCCAGATAAAAGCCCCTGGGTGCCACCTGGAGAGAGGGTAACACGGGGAGTTGGGGAAGGATTTTAGGGAGACCTTGGCTTCCCTGTGAGGACTGAGGTGTTGCATGAACCCCTCGGCCGCTGCCTCAGCACGGGGGGCTGCAGCTAGCTTGCTGGTTCCAGCTGGGGAGGACATGGGGCAAGCAGAGAGGTGCTGTCTGAAGCATCTAGTTTCTGACAAGTTAGATGCTTGTCTCTGAAGGCTCTCTTGTCTTGTCACCCATGAAAACCTTTCTTATTTGAAGGCAGTTCATCTTTCCCCCGCCTCCAATTTGCCTTTCTGTCTAGGATCATTTCTCATCAAGTCAGGAATCCATCTCGGATGGCGTTGGCTGGGTTTCTGTGCAGAGGGAGAAAGATGAATTACGCACGTTCAAATGTTTTCATGAGGTGTCTTCTCTGTTTGCCTTGAATCCATGGAAATGTGATGCGTGTCAGTCGTAGGCGGATAAAGATTTCGTTAATCACATCTCTGATGAATGCTAATTGAAAATGAAATTTGTCATCATGGCATAACCAGCGGTGTCACAGACGCATTTCACTTGTGCTTGCGTGTGTGTGTGCGAACTTCCATGTAAGCTGTGCTGATCCAGAACCCGTGTTCTCCAGAAATTCTGGGCATCTGCTTTGTTTTGTGTCTTGCAGCATCTCATCCAGTGGCAGAGATTAGCTCAGGCATGTGCTGTGTAGTTTAAAAAAAAAAAAAAAAAAAAAAAAACCACCATAAATTAAACTTACTCTGGGGCTGGTTCCTGGGAGGCAAGCATTCACCTACCGGGTACCTTTTGGCTCATTGATAATTGAAATGTAATGGCTCACTGAGTTACTGGTGAAGCTCTTGGGTCTGTTGTAGTCATTAGAGCAACAGACAAGTTGGTTTCTTTTCAGCTGCTATGAAAAGCAGGGCTGGTTGTGACAGGACAAGGGGTAATAGTTTTAAACTAAAACAAGGTAGATTTAGGCTAAATATAAGGAAGAAGTTCTTTACAGTGAGGGTGGTGAAACACTGGCACGGAGAGGTGGTGGAGGCCCCATCCCTGGCAACATTCAAGGCCAGGCTGGATGGGGCTCTGAGCAACCTGATCCAGTCGAAGATGTCTCTGTCCACTGCGGGGGGGGGGTGGACTGGGTGACCTCTAAAGGTCCCTTCCAACCCAAACCATGCTGTGATTCTAAAACCAGATAGAAGCGTATGGGTGCCCTCCTGCCTGGATCCTGCCCGCTGCCAGAGGGCCTGCCTGGACCTTACCCTTCAATCCGATGCTTGTCAGGGCCATGTGAAAATAGGGCAGTGGCAGCGGCGGCCTCTGAAGCGTAGGGGCCTCTAGTCCCTGGGCCTGACTTCTGGTGTTGGATCTTTGGGTGTGTTGTCCGTAGACAGCCCAGCTCGGTCTTCCCTTGCAGCCTGGATAAGGAAATTGCTCTTGCGGCCCCAAAGGATGAGGCCGAATGACCTCGTAGCCTCCCCGGTGCAGTGCAGTAATCCCGACAGCGATGTCAGGCGCATGAGGGCCTTTCTGGAAAGGTTTTACAGAGGCTGTGCAAGCATCAAGATAGGAAGGTCAGGGTCAGGTCTCACAGCGTCTCTCTTTCTTACTGCATTCAGGAAAAGAAAAATTTATCTCGCCTTGAGAGGCTGGTGTGTGCTGAGACTCCTTGTTCGGGTCACCAAATGACATATGTTAATGAACCTGTCCTACGCAGTGCCCCTTCCTTGCTTTCGGTATAAGCCCCCTTCTCCCCAGCAGTAGAAGGGTAAAGATCTTGATGGGCGTTGGCTTGATGGGCTACGCTGAAAATGTGAGGGAGGTACCTGCTCAGGAAGATGGTGCGATGCCGGCTCTTGAGCATCAGCCTGAAGAACAGGAAAGCGTTACCTGCTTATTGGACCAGTCTCTTAGGCTGGGGAAATCGTACTTTCAGCGCAGCCCAGAGATATTCGTGTGGGTCAGAGGTGGACTTGCAGAGCCCGCTTCTGTCTAACAAGCAAGAGGCAAATGTTTAAATGCATAGTTGGTTTCTTTTCTTCATTAAGGAAGTAATTTCTGTAGTCAGATTTGAACTGCAAATTGATATCTGCGGGGAAATTCGGAGGTGAGGCATTCCTCTCTTGGTACTAGTAACAATTACAGTAGTACTTGTCCCCAAGCTGACTGCCCTACTTGTTGGCCATGGATGTGTTACTCTAGGATGTGGGAGAGGTAGGATGGGCTAGAAGGTTTCAGATTAGTAAGTTGCCCTAAATTCATTGTTGGTCTTCTCTAGCCAAATAAAATAAGTGAAAAATTATATCTGTCCTGGTAAGACACCCAGAAGAAAAGAGAGTATCCTGAACCTAAAATCTTTTTCTCCCTCAGCTGCTACCTCCAGCCTGTCCATGCCACTGCCTTTCTCATGCAGCTTCATTGCTATTAATTTTGCCCTCTTACATGAAACCAGGTATCGAGCCCTGTGGGATACGTAGCAGTCTTGGCCCCTGGGGAGACAAATCCCTCTCCTCACTCTACATCAGGCCCCTCTGAGGAAAGGAGCGGTGTCTTTGGCAGAGGGTGATGCAGCAGTGGGTTCCTGGGGGGCATCTTCTTTAAGCAAAAGGAGGGACTCACTTCCCTTCAGTTGTGTGGCTCAGAGAGGTTGTTACCCAAAAAGTGTCTTATTCTTTACTTGCAGAATAGCGTGAACTTCCAAGTTCGTTTGCTGGATTCTTGCTGCCACTTCAGAAATGATCTCTAGATTTGTACGTTTCCTTTGTGTGAACAGGGCCATTATGTGAAAGCAAAAGCTCTTTCTGGATTGGAAAGGACTGAAGAAGCATTGAAGGAGTTTCTCTATTGTGTTGCCTTAAATCCTGAATGGAGCTCAATGAAGAAAGAAGCCCAAAAGGTATAAAATGTATTTACTGGCCACTTCTTGGCCATCGCGCTGCTCTTATTCCTGCAGCTCAGTGAAACTCTTGTTATTTCAGGTGATAGTAAACAGCCAAAGGATAATTCAGTAGATTCTCCAACAAACCTTAGTAACATTACGCTGTGCGTGGTGCCTCTTGGGTTTGGTTGGTCCCTCAGCCAGAGGGATTGCATATTTGTGGATTCCACTGCAATTCTGTAGGACTGGCCGCTGCCATTTGTAGATTATGCTTGCAGTGTGTCGGTCGGATTTGAGTACACCTGGATTTTGTAGACTGGAGGCTGCTAATTTTAGTGGCCATCAGAAAACCACTTTTAAGTGGGAAGTGGCAGAGGGTTGAGAAGGGAAAGCTGTGTGCTGCCCTGTCCTGGAAAAATCCTGCCGTCTCCGTAGCAGTTTGTATAACTTCCCATAAAAGGGACATGCTTACTGCTAACCAACCATTGCCAGGTTGTCCGTGACCGTCCATACAGGCAGCTTTTTATAAAATGAAATGAGGATTCAGCAAGGTGCTTAGTGGGGACTGGCGAGAGGGAGAACAAACAGGCTTTACATAGCTTTTAGCTAGAGGTGAAATCTGCCTGAGGATAGAGGAGAGGGATGCAGAGGATGAGGAGAGCTGAAACACATCTCTGTTAGCCAGTTTTGATAGGAGAGCATAGTCTGAAGACATTTGGAGGCAGGGGTCAGAGTGGAGAGGTGTGGGTGCAGGAGAAGGGTGCAACAGACTGCCGCCCTGGGTGTTCCTGAGGAGAAGAGGCCTTTGGGGAGGGAGGTGGACACCAGAAGAGCACCTTGGATGTGTCTGTGGTTGTGGTGGGGACTGCCATTCAAGTTTCCTGTGGGCATTGGGGAATGCAGGATTTCTTGGTTGTTGCAAGCTTCTTGGCAGCCAGAAGCTGTGACATTTGTGTATCTGTGTTCGGACAAACATAAATGTGTTGTAATTACTATTATTTTTTCTTTTTTTTCTCTCTAATTGACTAGATAATGTGTGAGATGTTTTTCCCAGCCTTTGAAAATGTTCATGATAGTCTAACAGCACCTTTCTCTAGTCGAACATCCCATACAAGATTGAAACCTGCATTTCTGAGTAGCATAAACACACAGTCAGCTGCGGAAGATAGCTCTATTGCTGGGTCCTCAAAGGTAAAGTAAAAAGCATTCAACATAAAAATACCAAAAGTAACGCAAGGATCTGTCTGATCTGTGTGGCATTGTCTTTGTCTGCACTTACTTTCATGGTAAGCCTGTTTTCTCCATTGCTGTTGGATCTGTTGTTGGGACTTAGTTCCTCAGAAAAATAAGAGAATGAAACACTTTCTTCAGAAAACAATGTGGTGCCTTCACGTGGGTGTTGGTTATATTTGTGGTTTGGTTTTTTTCCCCTCTGTGCTTTTTATGTGCTCAGGAACATAATTTCTAGAGATGGGAGAAAAGTGTCCCTATTTCATGTAACTTGAGAGTGGCCTTCTTTGATATGGACCTTTTTCCCTCGCTAAGGTCATTGTAGGGACACTGATCTATTGCTGATGTATACAACTACTAGGGAAAAAAAAACAAAGCAAAATTGTTTCATGCTGTATGTAACTGTTCTTAATTTTTTTAGGATACTGTGTTCAGGTTAACAAAAACCCCGTCCCAAGAATCTGATGTATTTAGAAGTACTGATTCTCCTGTTTCCCATCATGTTCTGGATCTCTATTTTGAAGACAACAAGAAGTCTTTGGGAGCTATTCTCTCCAGTTTACCTGGGGTTGGCTTAAAAAGAAAGCTGTCCAGTGATATGAGGGATTTACAAAGCTTGGATGTCCCCAATAAGATTCCTAAAAAAGGTTTGTGTTGTGGCTTAGAAAAAGGGATTTCTCTTGCGCATGCTTAAAAACGATAAACTACTTTTTTCCTCCTCCCTTTTTATAGGTGTCAGTGAAACATTCCCTACAAGGACTGGAATAATATTTTTTTTGTCTGGTGTGTCTGTTTCTGCTGTAACAGTCCATTTACCTTACTCCAGAGCAGTTTCAATTCATTCAATGAACACTCTTTTCCTTTCTTAAATGGGCCATTTCCAACGTGTAATCCACTAACAGTTTAGGTCTTTGTGTTGCTGGTGCCGTTCCCATTTTCTAGGTCTCAGAGGTATAGCTGAACTTCATTGTCTTTCTATATGAAGGAAAGATACAGTAAGACTGGAAGCTAATCTTTAACTGGCACCAGAAACAGTCACATGCAACTTTACATGAAATTTTCCAAGCAAACAAAGAAGCCTTTTGAAGGGTAATAAGACACACACCCCCCCCCCGTTTTCTGTCACTTGATAGCTGTGCTTACAATTGGTATGCTTCTCAAGGTTCTAACAAAGACCTCCAAAGTGGTTTTACTACCCTGGGATAAAAATGCTGAAGGCAATATATTGCACTGAGTAGTGAAATAATTGATTAAAAGGAGCTTATATTAGTGTGCATTTTTTCCCTTAAAAGAAAAAAAAACCAAAACCCACCACCTTCTTGACAGATCTTCTGCCTTGAAATATTAAAGTCTTCGAGTGCTGCTATCTGTCTGGCGCCACCGCAAACAGTCAATGTATGGCCAGTGTCTGATCACGTTGCTGTGCAGGGAAAAACCCTGTACTTGCCTGTGAACTGCAGACTCAGTAAATAGATTGTGAAATCTGACCTGCCTGTATCTTCACAGCGAAGGCCAGAGATCGCGTTTTACCCATAACCACTAATTTCTGGTCTGTGCTATATCCCGATGCCATGTTACTATTTGCAGAATTAACAGTTAGATTCTGGCTATTACTAAATGCTAACATGCCAGATGTAGGTTAAAGATAAAATGCTGTTTTTCTTTGTAGGCCACACAACACCGGTGCCCTCTCCCCTATCCTGTCTGTACTCAAGATAAACCAGATGCTGAGCATAAGTTACCCTTTAACAAAACATCCCAGTGTTTTAACTTAACATAAAAAGCTGAGCTTTTTTTTTTTTAAGCGGTCAAGAATTTAGGACATGGGAGGCAGCATTTGTGGCTCTGTTGCAACTCATCACTGAGCAACAAAGATGCAGATTGTAAAACAAGTTGCAGAATCTGCTTGTATAAATGTCATCAGAAGCCCAAGCTGACAGCTCTTGAGCTTAAATGCTGCTGCTGTGAAGTTTGAAGCCCATACCTTTTAAGTGTGTTAACTACAGGGACACGTACCAACCCCCAAAAAATAGGGAGGAGGGGGCAGAATTTTAAGTGAAGTGTTTTGTCTCTGTGTTTGCGGAGTGCTGAGCTAGTGAAATCAGTATAAGCTAATGCAGCTCCAGTAGTCCTTAAACTTTAAGCTGTCTGAAACATGGGATTTCCATAGCAGCCTACTCTAGAAGAACATAAGCTTTTTTTTTATACTTGTAAGAAAAATTACCCCTGCTGAGAAATCTATAATAAACACTGATGAAATAGTTTGACTGTGTGTAAACAAATTAAATTCTGGACTTAATGTACTTTAAAAACATCTGGCCTGGCTGATGTGGGAGTGGTGATGGTGGTGGGAAAGCAATAGCAGAGTATTTTAAAAACTAGACTTTAAAAAAAAAAAACCACCAAAAAACAAACAATAATTTTTGGAGAAGCAAATCATGGGTATTCAGTTCTAAAGTGCTTTCTCTGGCCGTAGACATCATCCTTTGCTCTCCAAAAGATTTCCTGCCAGAAAGTCTAAAACTTAGATGGAAAATATGTTTGTTTGGAACAAAACTTCAAAAAAGGAAAGAGATAAATTAAGTTCTTTATGGAAAAACATCTGAAATTGCAGTGATACTTAAATATTTACTATAATCATCTTCTTACCTACTTAGATGGAGATGTTTTACCTGAAAACACCACCGTCACTTCAAGTGAAATACCAACAACACTGGTGGATGCGTCAGACTTTGAGTGTTCCCTCTGCATGAGGTACGACTGCATTAGCCTGGGATTAAGGTCGGAAAGCCTTTCTAGCTTCTGAAAAAAAGTTTTCATGGTGTCAGAAGGGAAACCTGCCAGAGAATGTCTAAATCATTACTCTGTTCCTTTTTCCTGAACCTTGCATCTGTTGAATCTTTACAGATGTGGTTTTCGCCATTATGCATGGTTTTCTCCATTGTTTACTGCTTCTAAAAATGAAAACCTTTTTTTATATCCTTAGATAAAACTGTCATCTGTCTGTGATTTATACAAAAGCAGGAAAGGAAAAGGTGGCTGGATCTAGTCACTCCTTTCCACAGTTTCGGAATCTGCATTGTTTATGTTGGCAGCTGAGTTTTTTTGTTCTGTGTTTTCATGTTCAGGTTGTTCTACGAACCTGTTACCACTCCCTGTGGACACACCTTTTGCCTCAAATGCCTTGAGCGTTGCCTTGACCATAATCCGCATTGCCCGCTCTGCAAAGAAAAGCTGTCAGAAGTAAGTATGTCCTTGCTTGCCCTAATTAACAAAAAAATACAAAGCTGTGTTCTTCTGAAAGCACGCATGTGGGGGTTTTCTGTGCTCTACTCGCAGGCCAGAACAACATGGTAGTACCCACAGCATCAAGGTGTGCACAGACCTCATTTGATCCTGAGTATATTTTGTCATTCCTTGGAAGATGCATGTGGTTTGCTGGTGCTGAAAGCAATTGAGGATTCCAGTGTCACGTCAGGCTCGTGCCTGGGGATTCCCAACCATAGCCCTGTTCCTACCACCTCTCCAGTCTGTATCTCTGTCTGCAGTGAACAGGAATGGTCGATCCTTGAACAGAACTTCTGCTCCAGCAGACATAATGTGTCTGTATGTGGAGTACTTTTTGGGGAGCAGTAACCTGGCAGCTCTAGGTGAAAATAATATACATATCTTCCACAAAAGCAAGGAGGGACTGCCTTTTCTCGGTGGTAGTACAACTTCTGCCAAAAAAAGGGCACAACATTATAGTTAAATGGGCACTGGAGCGAACCTCATGTCCTAAAGTGGAAGTTTTGGTACCTGAAGGCTGGAAAGGAGAACTAACATGCTGCTTGGCCTTAGGAAAGGGGATGGGTTGGGAGGAAGAGATGTTACCTGACTTCTCGTTATCAGACTTAGGAGTTGACTCTTCCTTGCAGTTTCTGGCAAGCAGAACTTACAAGAAGACCGTCCTTACAGAAGAACTGATAGTCCGTTACTTGCCAGAGGAGTTATCTGAAAGGAAGAAAGTTTATGAGGAAGAAATGAAGGAATTGTCAAAGTAGGCTCTCATTTTACTACTGACAGCTGTTACAAAAATATATTTTTAATCTAAATTACTTGAAAAAGCTTCATTTTCTTATGAAAATGCACAAAGTGAATTAATTTGTAAATGAACCTGCCAGATGTTTTGTATTTTTGACATGTTTGTTGTGGATAAACAAGAAACAATATGCTTGGCTGGTAGGGAGGCACAACACTATTATTAAAATAAATATAATTGCTTTTTCTCTGAAACAATGTAATAGCTTTAAAAGTTACAATAGGGGTTTTCTGGGAGTAGAAGCCCAATTATAAATGGGTTATACTTCAGGCTGGGAGAAGTTCAAGGGTTCAGCGTTGTCAGTGACCTGTGGATCTTATGCTACAACTCCGCTAAAAAGAAAAATAAAACATGCAATTAAGCCTGAAAAAATAATACAAGGATTAGTGGGCTTCTTCAAAATTAAAGGGCTTTACTAAGCTTGGAAATTCTCTACCTTCTTGCTTTGAACATTAGTTCTTAGGTACTATATTACTATAAAAAGTTACCACTAAAATCTTACTACTTGTATTTAAGTATTGATGTACACAAATTTGGGAAGTTGGCTATTATTTCCTAATTTTTCTTCTGTGACAGTAGATTAGAGGGATTGTTTCTTTAATGCACTAACAGCAAGAGTCCTGAAATACGTTTGTCTTGTAAAAATGGCAAACTTTGACCAGATACACGTTTACAAAGAATCACTGGACTCAGTGTCATGTTAAGGGTTTATGCTGAATATAGCAGTACCCAGAAAAAAGCTGATTTTTTTTTTAACAATTATCTTACAGTTTGAATAAAGATGTTCCCATCTTCGTATGCACCATGGCCTTCCCTACCATCCCTTGCCCACTCCATGTCTTTGAACCTCGTTACCGTTTAATGATAAGAAGATGTATGGAAACTGGTACCAAGCAGTTTGGCATGTGCTTAGCTGATGAATTAAAAGGGTAAGGAGATGGGCTGAGGATGTCCTGTTGTTGCAGAGGCTGTTGTGATGCTAATGGAGTACTACAGCGCAGGGTACTTGTCTCCCCAAACCACTGCGTTCCTTCCAGTCCTGTATGAACCAGTACAGAAGTGGCTGGCTTTTTAGTTTCATATATTAAACATTCTTTTTGACACAAAGATGTAATTTTTATTGCTCCCCTGTTGGATGGATAGCAAGAATACAACTCATCCTGCTACTGCAGGCTCCAAAAATAGCACTTAATTGTCTGTGTGGTTGGAAAGCTTTCTAGCCTGTTTGTTCTAGTGACAGCTGACTGTCTGGATGAGGTTGCTCTTCTGTCTGCTCAGTTTTGAAATCCAAAAATAATACTGGAAAAAAAAAAAACCAAACCCCCAAACCTGGCACAGTTTTCCTGCATAGGTGGTACCATTTGAATGAGACAAAGTATACCCTTAGCTGAGAAGCCTGTTCTGCTGCTGAACGTTGAATTTTGATGTTTGTCTTTACTGCTGTGTTGCAATGTCTAAACTATCTGCAGTGAGTGGGCTACATTGTCTTTCTATACAATCTTACCTTTAATTCATTTTTGTTAATTCTGACACTGGTGTGTTTCCAGATCCCTATGTGGAGACATAATACTAATCATTAGATAAAAACCTTCAGGTTCTTAAGTCCTTTATAGATAACATTTTTTTCGGTGAAGGGGATAAGAGGATGCTTGTGGAAAAAAATGAGGTGGTCTTAAGAAAGGTCTGCCTTATGAGATGTAATAGGCAGTTGCTGACTTCAGAAGATGCTTTGGAGTGATGCAGACTGTAGAATGGATGACCAGTGTGGGAGTTTTTAAGAATACATCAGACGGGCATCCCCAGGAACAGCATTTTTCTAGGTGATCATCACTGGAGCTGAGAGGGAGGCACTCATACCGGGACTTGGCAGCCTTTCCTTGTCCAGTTCAGGGTTTTGGGGTTTTTGTTTTTGTTTTTTTTTTTTTTTTTTCCTCCCAGACTGGATGGTAAGGTGGCAGTAAGAACACAGGAGATGTTACAGCTTCCAGTTGGCTCTGGCTGTGCTTCATGCCATTTGGCATGCTATTGGTGCTGCGCTCAGTGGAGTTCAGGCTCCAACAGCTGGTGATGCTCCACAGTCCATTCCAGGCCTGTTACCAATTTTCTGGAAGCAATTACTTGTAAGAGTGAGGACAAATGACCCTAGGACATGAGCGATAACTCCCCTTACATCTGTGAAGGCTTGTGGAAGAGCCAAACATCTGTAGTCAGGTCTAATACAGAGGGCCACAGGGCTACAATCCCAAAACCGTAAGAATTGATTTATTGAATGGTGTCATAAAGGGTATTTAAAATGCAACCAATATGGTTAGATTTTATGTCCGGTCTGGTTTGAGTTACTGAAATAATTAAAACTTCAAGCATGGTAACTTCTACTTAAATCGAACACTGATGTGCAGGAAGCCTTCATGTGTAGACACCTGGCAGGCTGTTGTAGCTTCTTACACAAGTGAAGAAGTTCTTCTGTTTATTCAAAATTGCGAAATCACCTGGGAATAGAAAAAGTGGGGAAACGTGTTTTGCCTCACCTGCTAAGACATGGATGTGGAAAGCTGAGATTCGTACCTCCCTTGAAAAACACAGTGACAAGCGGCCAGCTTTTTTTTTCCCCCCTCCCAAACCCGTGATTTCTGGTAGAGTAGAAATGGGATTCATTTCCCTGTGGTGTTGCTGTTTCTTCTTCACCCTGATGTAAGAAATGGCCAAACCCTGGTAAAACAAGCATTTCCCTGATGAAACATTTATTAGACCCTGCAGGGATTTGATATCTTGATGAGACTAGATACAGCGTGTTCTCCTGGTTAGCAGTAGGCTGAGGTACAGAGCTGCAAATGCTGGCAGGTGAACACATCGTGGTGAAGAGTCATTGTGCAATCAGCCTCCCTAGTGAGCTCACTACTGCGCAAATGTAGAGTAGGTAAGCCTGATAATGTCGAGTAAAGATTTATTGCATGCTTGTTTCCAGGACGTGATTAAACCCTATACCTACTTTCAATATAACAGATACAAATGTGCTTTTGTAAAAGTGTTTTGGGTTTTTTGCTTTTGGTTGCTGCTTTTTTTTTTTTAACTTAAAGGAATACAAGTGCAAGAACAATCTTGCTGTATAGAAGCCTTTTCCTTCTAAAGCCTGTAATCCTCTGCTTATACCTCGGAGCAGGGGGATAGCCCTCCCCAGCCCTGCATTTGTTCCTCAGTTTCTGGACTTCTTATGGGATCTTTACCCATCTTGTTTTCTTTGCAACCTAGATGAATTTGTCACTCGCAGCTGGCAACTCCCAGCATGAAAACACGCTCCCATTTAGTTTCCTGTCCCTTCCCAACCTTCTCCCGCCTCCTTCCCCCCTTTCCCCCCCCCCAAAAATATTTACACTCTGAAAATGCTGCTGCCCTGGACCTCTGAGGGAAGGCAGAAAGGGTGGGGGTTGTGTGGCTTATGTGAATAAGCAGAAATGTATTGTCACCAAAGCAGGATCCTCTTTCAAATAAAAAGTGGTGAATTAGGCCCAGTATTTGTCCTGATGTGTATAAACACTTGTTGATGACTTCCCCTTTTATGCCCTTCTGTCATTTCAGATTTGCAGATCATGGCTGTATATTAGAGATCAGGGACGTAAAGTTTTTTCCTGATGGACGCTCAGTTGTTGATACAGTTGGTGTCCGTCGTTTTAGGGTCTTAAGCCATGGCCAGCGAGATGGATATAACACAGCAAACATCGAGTATCTTGAAGATAAAAAGGTGATCTATGGTGCAAAGTTATTCATACCCATGTATTGCTGGATTCACTTAAATAGCCTTTCCTTGTTGCATTTCAAGCTAGCTGTGCCTTATTTTTAAACCAATATCATTATAAATACTAAAGCTCTATTTTGAAACCCATGGAACAAACTTTGTCTCTTCCTTCCCTTTCTTCCTTTCTGCCCTTACAATTATCTCTGCTTGAAGTGTTGCACTCCCTTCATGGATCTCAAAGTAGCTTCTGAGACTCAGGTGCTGAGGTCTGTCATGTGTAGGTGAGGTCAGGGTAATGTTTTTTAAAACTGGTATGGACTTGAAACCCTTCTAAGAACATGTGCCCCTGTTGTTAGAGAACTGACTATTCTCTTGGCAGACTTCATATGACCTCCAAGCTCTAGTGTGCAGAACAAGTCCTCAAACAAAAGTGGGAGTACGCTCCTAAAAGGAGATCTTAGTGACATGTAGCTAACCATGCCTGTACAAGCATCCATCAGAGCTGGCTGAGAGCAGAGAAATGCAGAGGGGGGAGTGGTTTTTAAGAACAAGTCCTCTTACAAAATCTGTGTCAGGTGAGGTGCTTGTGATGGGTGTTGGCCAACGGGTGGATTTTTGGTTATGCTTAATGATGACTTCCCGGATCATCTTTAGAGCATGTCTGTAAAACCCTGATCCCTCCTAAGATTGAGTTTAGTAGAAATCTCATGCCAATTGATGGAGTCCAGTCTGGTCATATAGCTCTTCAGTGTGCTCTCATAGTTGAAGTGCAAGTCTGTAATGTCTTAGTAGGGCTTTTCTAACCTGTGCAGGACAATGCAGTTGTTTGCTGGGGTGGGAAAGGCAGATTGCCTGGAGGTGCCTCCCCCTGTGAAAGGTTGGAGTCGGTAGTCTGCTCAGAGCAAGGGCTTTGCCCTGTTTAAATCCCTGGTGAGGGCGGTGGAACACAGGTGTCCAGGCATTGTTTATAGATGGTGCCAGAGACCCACCTCTTCATAATTAGGGTGAGATTTACCGTGTCTCACTTGAGAGGCTGATGTCTGTGTTCAGCACCCTACGTTCGTGTTATATCTGATGGTGAGAAATGTCACTCCAAACCTGTCTGTTTTATCTGCTTTGTCTTAGATACCTACCTTAAGATGAGATTAATTGCCCTCTAGAGCTGTTTCTCCTTGACTGTGAAGGGCATCCAGAGCAGCTAGCTCAGATGTGCGCCTGAGTAGCACAGGTGAATCACACCATTGGTGTGTACAAATCACAGGAAAAAAGAAAACCCCCAACCCCCAAAATACCCAAACAAAAAACCAAATCACCAATTTGTAGTAGGTTTTGCTTATGCTTTTTCTTTTCCTTAACGGCTAATAGTCAGGCCTGTGCAACTAAAGCACTCTGCTTCAGCGAGGGTCTTTTTTAATGGCCATTCCTGGTATTGGGAAAGCACCTGCTTTCCCTGCTTCCTGCCTGCTCAGGTGTCTGCCCTCCTCCTCCTTGGCTGTCCTACCGTGGCCTTAACACTTCTATAAAATACTGCTGATCTCTAAATGCCATAGACCCCCAGTCTCTGTGCTCAGCGGCAGTAGTGTTTCTGGTTTGCCAGATGAGAGAACAACGTTCAGAGGTCCTTCTGTGACAGGGAGTCGAGGTTGTGGGTTTGAGATGATTAATATGATGACCTGGGATTAGAGAGCAGATTCTTCTGTTGTGCCGTAGGAACGGATATTAACAAGGCAGTAACTGCTCCAAGAAATGTCACTTCAGAACACCTAGGGGAGGGTAAAAAGACTCCAGCATCACAGGTTTGAAATCTGAGACTTGGGTGCAGGTTGCTTAGATAAGGACATTTGAACAGCTGTAGTCACTGTATTATTTTGCTTCGCTTGCTTCTGGGGAAGCATACGAACTCCATGATATCAAACCTGTTTTGTTCCATCTCCCTTCTTTTAACAATAAGGTTGAAGGACCGGAGTATGAAGAACTTGTCCGCCTTCATGACTCAGTTTATGATCAAGCTGTTGCCTGGTTTACTTCTCTTAAAGATAATATGAAAGTGCAAATTCTCAATCATTTTGGGTCCATGCCAGGAAAAGAGCCAGAGCCACAGGTAATAAAACCTTCCTACTTATGCATTCTTATTCTATATGTAATTTTTACACAAGACTTATTTTCTGACAGGTTTTTGATGTGGGTTTTTTGCATTCCAAGCTCTTATTTACGTAATTTTGGTCTATTGGCATGAAGCGTGGAAAACAATTAATCAGCGGAAAACAATATATCAATGTAAGCTGATACCTGAAGAGATCAGTCTTAATGGCACGTATAGACAAGGGGAGCATCTGAAATTAAGTGTTTAGTAGCTGCTTGAACTGTTTGCTTTATGGTGACTTTCTTGGCAAATAGAAAGTGGGAAGGAAGGTGGTGTTCTTCATGGGGCAGTGCTGGTGAATACATGATTGCATGCCTTTCTATCCTTTTGCAGAGCAACCCCAGTGGTCCTGCGTGGTACTGGTGGCTCTTGGCAGTGTTGCCTCTGGAAAACAGAGCTCAGCTGGCTATATTGGCTATGACGTCCCTTAAAGATCGTCTTATCGCCATCAGACGCGTATTGATATTTGTGACTCGCAAAAGACCCAGATAACATGGACTTCAGTTGTGAGTGGGCACCAAAAACATCTCATGACAGGTTGTTCTGGGGGAGGGCAAAGAGGGAGGGTTGTTTTGGGGTTTTTTTTTTTTTTTAAAGATTCCTTCAAAAAGGAACAGCCCTTTCTAACCGCGTCCAGCATCCATTGATTGCATCGGTTTGTTATCCTGGGTATTCGCCAAACCTTGCACTCTCTCCTGTTGTCCTGGTGAAATCTGAGCCTCTACAAAGCTGTGCTACAGTTAAAGCATAGCTGATAGATGTGGATAATTGCTTCAAAGTCGATGTTTCTAGCCTGCAAGAGAGTTAAGTACTAGAGTAGCACCATTGGCCTGCATGTGATTTGGATTTCCACTTGGTAGGAAAAGGAAACTGGACAGTGGATTGAAGAGGTGTTTCCTAGACTTTCTCAAAGGTAGTGAACAGAAGAGGAGTTATGCTGCCCGGCAGAAGTATGCATGAAGACTATAACCAACAGTATGCTCTGTTAGCGAATTGGTAGGCAGTCTGTCATATACCCACATCTCTTCTCTTTTCAGCAAATAACGGTCTGTGAGGAAAAAAAAAAATTAAGCCGTTTGTGGTCAAGGCATCTGAGGATGTTTATCTGAAAGAATAATAGCTACTGAATAAGTACACTATTTAGTAGCCTGAGGTAATCCCTTGTGTTGTGATTTATGTGTCGTAGCAGATTGGCTATGTACAAAACATTTCAAAAGGTGTACTTTGGTTTATTGGGGGGAAAAAAATCAAAGTAATCCTAGCTGGTCTTATCGCTAAATTCAAATCAAACTGACTCCCTCAAGTATGATGAACTCTGCTGTGAAATAACAATTTCACTCCAAGTACAAGGAAGGCATGCCGCAGTTTGCTCTGAATGCCTGTTCTGCGCGTGGGACCGGCGAGGATGAAATGTGGGGAGGTCTCCATCTCCCTCCTGCCTGCAGTGTCATGCCAACCTCCCGTTACGTTGGAGTGATCTCTACTGACATGTTTCAAACCGAAAGTATTGTAGTTTAGTACCAGTTGCTGTATGTGATGGAAATCAGTCCACAATAACAACGTGAAAGGAGGCACAAACTGAACTTACAAAGGCAAGTCTCAATGCAAGCTTCAGTCAGGTGTTAACCTTCATTTGTCTTTTTGATTACTTTTTATGTATTGTTTTGTTAATATCTAACTTTGATAGCTATTAAATTGATCGCTTGTCAGGCAAATGATCAACATTTGCTCAACTGCCAATGAAAAAGCTAACAGTGTTACCAATTCAATTGGCATAGTTTCCTATAAGTAGGACCGATACTACCAACAGGAAAAAAAAGTTGACTTGAATCTCCATGTGCTGCAAGCATAGCAAGACCAATGTAAAGACTTGTTCGTGTTCAGAAGTCTGGTAAGAAGAAATGGCTGTTTACCTAAATGGTCAAAGTGCCTGGTTTCTTTTTTAGTTCTTTTGTCCTTATTTGTCAATGAAGATGTATTTAAACTTTTTTTTTTTTTCAATTTGCACATGAGTTCTGGAAGAAGACTGCATTAAAATGCAGTGATTAAGATATATTACCTGCTCTCTTTGGGTATTGTAGTCATAACCTGTGTGGTCTGGGAAACAAAAATACAGTTTTTTTCCTTTCAGCAAATGGCTACCACGAATGGTTTCTGTAACATACCCTGAATGTACTGTAACTGCCTCTACCTTGAACACGCCTTTTCTATTTAAATAGTTTGTAAGTATATACTCTGAATTGTGAAGTGCATATAACTTACAACCAACGATGTCATAACCTCTACAGTAGCCTTCTGCAAGTTCTGCTACAGTCACCAAAATACTCAAAATTCAAGTTGAATGCGTTTCCTCCGGGATTTGAAGATGATGAAGAGGAAGTCACTGAAGTATAAAGGAGTTGTTGTGTATATGGGGGAGGAAATGTCAGAAGTCAGTAGGTCTTCAGCCCACTGTCAGCTGAGCTACTGAAGGGTGGTTTCGCAAACTAATTCTCAGACCAGAAGATGGACTGTATTTGATCTCGCAATCCTTTCTGTTCAGCTTCCTGTTCTTCCCATCCCTTTCCATGCTGTGTGTGTTTCTTCTGGACTCACTCATCTCGCTCCTTCGTGTGTCTGGCCTAGTTTCGAGTATTACTAGTTTAGCTGCAAGGGGACGCGGATGGTATTTGTATATTGCTGGTCCCTGATCTTACATGTGCTTTATTTTACATATAGGAGTGCGTTTAAGGAAAAAAAAAAAAAAGAAATAAATATCAAGGTGCTAGTTAGTGTCTTCTTGGCTTTGCCTCAGTAACTAATGTGAATATTCTTCTTTGCAAAAGTGATTTTTTTCAAGATACCTACTTTTGAGGTACTTCTGAGAGGAAACCCTACAGAACAAGAGAGGTTTGTTTACTGCTGTTCTGTAATATGTAAAGACACATTTTACATGGAAAGTGACATTACTGTGTTCATGAAGGCCTGCATAATTAACAGAATGATAGTGATCGAAGAGAAAGCTGAACTGTAGAGGGATTTTTTTTTAGTCAAGGTTTAAAGCGGTTTGTGACTATTTCAGTGACTGATGTTTTGGATAAATGATAACAACATAGGGATTGTCTGTGTATGGATGCAAATAATCATATTAGCAGCCCAAAGCTGACATTTCTTCCAAAACATTGAATGCTGATCAAATAGCAAAGCTTTAATAAATTAAAAAAAAAAAAAAGAAAAAAAAAAAAGAAAAAATCACCACTGCCCTGTGGTACTTGCTTTCTAAGGGAGAGTACCAATTTTATTGTTACCAAATTATCTCTGCCATATAATCTCTACAGCATCCAGTAGTACCTCACGGGAAAAGCTAGCTAGCTCATTTCTCTCTAGAGGAAATGTCCATGTTCTGGCTGTTCTACGCTTAAGTGTAACCTGTCGCCAAGGTACATGTGGAAGCATTGGAGCTGAGCTCCTGGAAGAGAGAGACAGGATTCGTTGCCTTTCTAGCTCATTACACTTCTCTTGCTTGCTGTCCAAGCAAGGATGCTGGGATATATGATGAGTCTTTTCACTGTGGTGAATGTGGCCCTTCTTTATACATCGTAAAGAGGCCAAAAAAAAAAATCCCTCTACCTCTACACCTGTTGTTCACCTGTAAAGCTTCAAGCTACAAAATTATATATATATTTTAACCTTTTTTTGTCTTTCAGAAGCATACTAATTGTTTGCCACTGAGGCCTTTTATCTACTGTATTTTAATATGTTCATTTGATAGTCATCGAGATCTCTTTGTACTTCTAACCTGTAGATCTTGTCATGTTTCTTACTGCTCCTTTTTCCTCGTTCTCCAGTCCACTTTTAAATTGATAAATAGAAAGCTGTACACTCTCTATTCCTATTACATTTTACACTAGTGGAACTGGTATTTTGGTAGCGCCTTAATTTTGCAGTTGTGAAATGATTGTATCAACTCTTATCTGGGGCTTCTGACCAGATTTAAACGAGTATGTTTAATGTAGATAAACTTGAAACCATTTTTTACTGTTTTAAAGCTAGTTATGAAATGGAGTGTGTACATATGTATAAATATAAATTATTAATCTGCACCTTTTTGTATCTAGTAAATACAGGAGAAGTTCATGTTCTAACCACATTTGGCACTTCTTGTTGCATAAGCAAAGCCAAAACTTTTTTTAAAAATTGCAATGTTCATTTCATGTATATTTGCAATATTCATGGGAAATGTATTTAATTTATGTGATATTTGGAATAAAACAGATTGAATTTATAAGAGCGTGAGTTTATGGGAAAGCTTTATTACTCTCTCAGGGCTAAGAGCTAGAGCCATGGTAAATACGGTCTGAACAGAAACAAGCTGCTGATGTACCACTGTCAGAAGGGGGATGGATGATAGTTTGATTTCCTTGGCATGAGAATGGGCCCCATGAGGTTTTAAGAAGCAAATGGCATCCCAGAAGCAGTGGTCAGGTGTTACAGTTGCACGCAAAGCTGCATGGCAAAAATTTTAGCCAGTGCAGAAGCAGGGGAGGCTGCAGAGAATGCAGCACTGTGGGGTTTGCTGGGAACTTGGGGGCAGCCTGAAGTGCTGCATGTGAATGGGAGGGGTGGATTTTAAGGGGAGCAGGAGGTCTCCAAAGTGGGAGGAAGGTAAGGAGCCCTCAGCAGAGGTGGGATGGGGGAGATGATGTCACTGTCAGTTGAGTAAAATCACTCTGAAGGCATTTTTTGTATATGTTTTTTTTTCTTTTGGTGTTGGATTGACTTTGGCCTCATTTATGCTGCATTTGTGCCTGTATTCACTGAATGCTTGAGCGAACAAACATCAGTTACAGGACTGCTCTTCTTTTAAAAGAAGTTGCAAGCATGTGTTGGAGTACGAGTATAAACGAGCTGTTTTGATATAGCAAGACATTAGTTCCTTAAACATCACTCCCTTCACCAAAGGAAGGAGGTGGCAAAGATGACTGATCGACCTTTCCTCTGTATGACAGTCCTTGTGTGCCTCAAGACTTTGAGAGCAACAGAAGCAAAATAACTGAATGAAGTTGGTAAATATTAATAGGAAGGGTTTTTTTTCTCACCCTGTATATCCTTTGCTAGCTGATGCCAAGCCCTGGAAAGGCAGCATATCAAATTGTGCCCTTTTCCCTGAGCCTTGGAGTGATGCCATTCCTAGAGCACAGAAACCTTAGTGGTCTGTTGTTGTCTGCATTACTTTCTGCTTCATCAAGCAGGGAAGGCAAAATAGTGCTGCTTAATTCCGTCCAGTGGCACTTGCATTACAGTGGTACTTACCTGACAGGAGGCTGTAGCGAGGTGGGTGTTGGTCTCTTCTCCCAGGTAACAAGCGATAGGACGAGGGCAAATGGTCTCAAGTTGCACCAGGGAAGGTTTAGATTGGATATAGGAAAAATTTCTTTACTGAAAGAGTGGTCAAGCATTGGAAAGGCTGCCCAGAGAGGTGGTGGAGTCCCCATCCCTGGAGGTGTTCAGAAAACGCGTAGACATGGCACTTCAGGACATGGTTTAGTAGGCATGGTGGTGTTGGGTTGATGGTTGGACTTGATGATCTTAGAGATCTTTTCCAGCCTTAATGACTCTATGTTTCCATACATTTGGAAGGCCGAGCACTTGCTGGAAGCTGTTGGCTATGGAGCCATAGAATAAGAAAAATGAGTAATCTGGAACAAAAAAAACTGGGACTGTGTATCTGTGGAGGGGGGGAATGTGAATCCGTGCCAACACTTTCCTTAGTTCCTTTAACAAATGTGTATATTACACTTGCAGCTAGAAGACAGGCATGTTTTTAATCACATTTACATTACATGGTAGGAACAAGTTGTTTCTAAATGGAGATGAGTATCACTTGCTGTCAACTTTTATAGCTTGTCTCTGCCATATGTGGGGTTCGGCCTTGTCTGCTAAATTTGGGACTCCATGGAAGAAATTTCTTCACTTTTAAATGTTGCTTACATTTTATTCTCATAAACATCTGCTGCTCTTTTTGTGCAACAGCCGCATTGGAGCCCCCTGGGAGGACCTGGATTTTGAACAAAGAAGCTGGACCAAAAGCTGGTTCTGGGGGCCAGGCCAGTTAACCTCACCATAGACCAGGTTAGAGAAACAGCTCTGTTCCCCTTTCTTCTACGCAGTGTATTCCAGAGGCAGAGCTGAAACTTCTCAAGTTAAACTCCCAGTGTCAATGCAGGCTTGAGGATGGTATCCTGCAAGTGCTCAAGAGCGTAATTTTCTTTAACCATAACAGCCAAAGGGATACACCTCTGCACAGCCCCTTCAATCCACCAACACGTTCATGTTCACCACGGCATGAAATCCTCCCGCCCTCGGTTCAGCTCATGGAGCCCATGGGAGACCCACCACTCATCAAGGCTGTGGTCTTCCCTGTCATTCCCAGCCCCTTCTCGTCGCGAGCCCTTGTTCTTCCCTTGCAGATCTGCTGGTTTTCTTTTCAAGGGAGGAAAGAGATAAAAGGTAAGGAATGAACCAAACATCCTGGGAAGTTTTGCTGGCTGGTGGCTTGTTGCCAGTGTTTTGGCTGAAGCTGCTGTCGGAGAGCAGGTTCAGGCGGCAGGACCCCTCATATCCTGTCAGAGCAGATCTGACAGGGAAAGGAAGACGCTTTTAAAGTGGAAGGAGGGAGGAATATACAATGTGATGTCCTTCATCATTAGAGGAAAGATATCCAACTTTGAGCCTAGGCTCAGCCCTGTCCTGGAGCAAACACCTCATGTTTTCTGCTGGTGGCTGAGACACCTCACAGTGCTTGCTGGCTGCCCTTGTTGGCTAACAGAAGATGCTTTCTATCAGATGGACTTGCTGTGGATAAGTAGTTGTGGTATCAGAAAATGCTGAAGCGCTCCATGCCACCTTCATTTTCTTTTGTCTGAAATTATTTGGCTTGGACAGAAGGAAGCAAGATCATCCACTGCCTGAATGGAAGTCCACCTAGCAAGGGCCCTTTTTCAGCACCAATGTGATTTCCCCATTCCCTCTCTGTGAATGTTTTGCAGTGTTCAGGTGTGGCAGTGTGCTTCCCCCATCTCCGCCACACACGACCTTTTCCCGTAGCCCTGTGCAAGCGATAGCCACCCATGGTGATTGTGATAGATGCGTCTAGTCATGAAGGATGCATCCAAGTCAAAGGGGATTCATGGGAGACAGGTAACAGCACAACAGCCAAGGGCTAATTTATGGCAATGTGTCCACCTAACCACAGTGCTGGTCAATGTCAGACTGAAGCCAAAGTTGGAAGAAACTTAGTATCTGTAGTCGGTATGTAAATACGACTATGAGCCAATCTTCTTACCCCCATCGATAGTGAGCAGCCCAAGAGCCCTTTGAGCTCTCCTGCACAGCAGCAGGCTGCACACCTTGAGCAGGGACATCTCTCAAGGTTACCCCTCAAGGCAACACATTGTTGGTAAGTGGCTAACAGCACGCTAAACTTTGAAATCTTAGCTAAGTGATATAAAGGATTGTCGAGGTAAAGTTGGTTTCTGCAAGTCAAGTATGTGCCACCAGAGCCCAAGCTGCATCAGGAGCTTTGCTAAAGGGTGACACCTGGAGCCCTGCCTGTGCTTTCAGCAAACACCGTGCTGGAGCATCTGGAAATGATGCTGTTCTCTACAGGTGCATCAACACGTGCCTCTTCATGTGGAGCACTCCGAGATTTACTTCTATTTAAGTAAAACTGTGGGATCCTGTGTGGAAGTAGGACACCAAGGATGTAGACCCAAAGCTTAATTGCCAGTGGTGACTGAGGTTCAAATAGAGGTATTCAAAGAAAACAAAAGTCACTTAGCCAAAATCAGAAATCACCGAGTACATGTGCCACATGCGTGTCCATCCCAGCCTCCTCCCACTCCTTGGTCTCTGCTGGAAGTGGAGTGCAGGAGGGCACATGAGGGAGCACCCAAACTTCAAGCACCGTGCTTTGTGGTGGGACCAGAGTAATTCCAGAGTAATGGCTAATCCTGAAGTATCCAGCCTGGTTTGCTTAAGATGCACCATCCCCAAAGCTTAAGTGTATGTATGTGTGGAAAACTGTTTGGAAAAGATGAAGTTACTTTAGAGTAAGTTTTTATTCTCTTTTACTCACTGTTGATATGAATTAGCTCCCTGCCCCCTCTCTCCCAACACCAGGTTTAACTGCGAAGCTCAGGATTAAGCACATTTGATCCGAGCAGCAGAGTAAATCCTCCATAAGAAGTGGATGATGTTCCAGGTGGCCTAATGTCCTTTCTCAACACTGAACCAGTCACTTGAAAAGTACAAGAAATGCTTGAATGGGAAAAATGAAAGAATCTGGCAAGATATGTCTCCCAAATCCCTCAATTTGGGGCTTCTATATGTCCTGGAAAGCTTTTCCTTTCCTCTTCCAAACTTGTGGTATATAGAATTTGAGGGAGGCTCTGACCTTTAGCAAGTCATGCAGTATAGTCACGGCATTCATAAAAACCAATCTGTTCCTTCTTTAATCCTGCAATATCGTGACCTCAGTGGCATGGTGTCTCAACAAATTCCTCAAATTAATTGTGCACAGAAATCTTTTTATTTCTCCTCTTTTTTTTTGTTTTTGTTTTGTTTTGTCCAGTCTCTGAATTTCTATTATTTTTGGTATGTTTTCTTTTGCTAGAGAAGCCTGACTCGATCACACTTTCCTAAATGAAGAAATTGTAAAAGTATGTGCCTCCCACTCTTCGCACATTTGAGTGTTTTGTTTGCTGTGTAGCTGGTTATGGAATTGCATTCAGAAGCTGTGCGTCTGGATCGCAGGCTCCTCGTTTTGCAGAGGTGCCTCCTTACCAGATGGTGCTTTCAAGCAAGCAATTTTCTTGTTTACTTTGCAGCAATCAACTCTGCCTAAGTGTCAGCTTTGGCTGGACCTTTTCAAATATTGTTGTTATGAGCAAATTCTACAGCGCAGGGGCTTCTCGATTTTATCGTTACGGCTAGTAGCAGGTAATTCCTCTTGGAGGATGTGTGCCAAGACATTGGTGAGAGTTGATGTCCTTCCAGTTGTAAGACAGCCTGTGCGTACCTCTTTTTATTTATTTTTTTTTTTTTTTTTAGCAGAGATACCCAGTCCTCTTTAGACATCCAGCTGCTGGCTGCAGTCTGCCTTTCGCTCAGCGCTGCTGCTTCTGCGCTTAGTGCTGGGAAATCACTTGGCGTGGAAGAGTTAAGTATTTCTGAGTTCTCACTTGAGTCATCTGTCCCCGCGTCGGGCTGGGTTTGCTTGCAAGCACGTACGGGACGGGAGCCAGTCCTGGAACAGGAGCGCGCAGCTCACGTCCGACGTGCGCCCGCTCGGGCAGAAACGAAGGAACAGCCACTGCAAATAAAAACACACCGAGAGGGGAAGGGACGCGCAGGGCTCGGGGAGGATGACCTGAGGACGCTTCGCCGCTTTGCCTCCGTTCATCTGGGAAAGCGGGGATGGTTTTGGCTCTGCCTCTATTCATAAACTGTGCGTGAGATTGCTCTCTGGCACAGGCACTGCCTGGCACAGCGCAGCTCTGTGTGTCCGTAGTGTCAAACCCTCTTTCCCACCCAAAATGGGGTAGCTTCACACGAACTACCTATTGGGAACGGTCTCCATGTTGTGCTAACTCCTGAGCTGTGGCTGCCAATTTGAGGGGGCAGGTGGGGGTGGTAACGTTATCTGGCATGAGCCAAAAGCTTTCCTCAGCCCTTCTTAATTTGCTTGCATAGACATAGCCTTGATGGTTTTTCTTAGGTAATGAGAAGTTTCTCAACGAGGGACTCTGGGTGCAGGAGGGGGTGAGCACAGCAGGGCTGTGAGGGAAGCGTTTTGGCTCTGGCTGGCTTCCGACACGATGCTGGTGACCGGCATAGGGAGTCCCAGCAGGCGTCTCCTAGACAAGCATGTACACGAGGCTTTACAGTGCTCTTGGCTTGATCTCCCTAAATGAAGTGTAAGGTCTTGGTCCGCTAAGTGTGCGGGAAGGGGGAGAAGCGGAGGGCTGGAGAAGTGGTGATAAATTTTGGAAGGAATCACAGAAAAGTATCCTAAGGGGTTTGTCTGTTCCTCATGTTTCCCATTGAATGAGGACAGAATATAAGCCCAGGCTTGTGCAGACAGGGCTGATGATGACCAAAGAGCCTGGAGTACACCGCACCAAAAAGGAGCAGAAGGCCACCAGTCTGGACTGGAATCAAGGCCTGTCTGGCCCAGTGGCCTGTTGCCAGCAGTAGCCAAAAACCCCAGGGGAGAGCAGGGCAATACTAATGCTCCATCTCCCAGCCTCCAGCACCAAAGAGGCTTCCTGAGCCAGATGTGATGTCTGCGTGTTTTGGAGCCCTTAGTAGATCTCTCTTCTGTATTTTTTATGGCAGATTTTTGAACCCATGGGAACTTTCAAGATCCACAGGCTTGTTTGATAAGGATGTCCACAGGCTGGCTGGAAAGTGTGTGAAGGACTACTTTTCATTTTGGACTAGGATCTTACCAGCTTCCCTTTGTGCTCCTAAGACTTTGTATTTGAAGATTAAAGGTAAACTGTAGAGGCTTCATCTATTTAGGGCTCAGATGGGGGAGGATGGGCTAGTGAAGGTAGATTTTTGGAAGGAGTCGATGGGCAGGTGGCCTTAACAGCCCACCATTTCTCTCTTCTGACACAGGAACTAAGAGGCACCAACAGGAGGCACCAGGAGCTGAACAAAGGAAGGGATTTTCTTCCAAGCCCACAATCTGATTTTTTTTTTCCCCACTTGTGTTGCGCTGCTAGTACTGGCACAGAGCTTTATGAGACCAAAGGGTCCAGGCTCAGTCACTCCCTCTCTTAGATCCCTCCTGTAATTCCTCATAATCAGCCTTCACCCATGTAACCCTGAACGAGAAGAGGCATCTCCATGCACAAGGTCTCTGGTGGGTTCATGGAGGCCCAAGTGAGCCAAGCAGCCAGGCAACTCCAAAGGTGGCTGGATTGATGGTGTTTGCCAAAAGAAGTCAGAGATGTTTCTGCTGGCAGCGGAGTTTGCATGATGTGATAGAAGCATATTTTAAGCCATTTTTTTTTTTCTGTTCAACAGGCAATTTTGCCATTTCCTCTGCCCACAGCTTTAGAAAGCCAAACAGCTAGCAACGTGGAACAGATGGTGGAGAGAAATCTGCCTGCAGCACCCAAACGGAGTAGATGTTTCTGCTATCTGTGAGGGAAGTGGCCACAAAATACAGATGCTAATCAGACTAAACCCATGCATCTCAACCCCCTTCAATTCGCCGTTGGAAGGTGGCAGCCGAGAGGTCACCTCTGAGCTTGCGGAGCATCAGCTGACAGCAGACCATGCCGATGTTATCAGGGAGGCACTGTAGGAATACTCGGCTGTTACCAAGTAGTCGGCAGCGTCAGAAATGTCAGCTCCCGGGTCTCACTCTGCGCACCCCGCAGCTCTTCTGGCCCAGACCTGGGCCCATCTTGCCTGCTGGTGGCTTCTTCTGCCCTTCCTCTGGATCCCATGTTTCTGCCACCGGTTGCAGGCTGACACCTTTCTTCCCTTCTCTCCCAGCCTCTCCGAAGTGTGCCAGTGAGAGAGACCTATTCACAAGGCAAGGGAAAAAGAATTAATGCTGGAGACTTGCCGGCGTGGTTTGACTGTTAACAAGTAGTGCTGATTCTGCTGCGAGCTGGATGCGGTCACAGCTGGGTGGGAGGGCTGGCAGGAGAGACCTGGGTGACCACACCGTGCCAGAGGGACCGTGCGCCTTGCAGCTGGGGATGCTTCCCTGATTCTTCCTCTGGTACAGCCATGCCTTTGGGGATGAGAAGGAAAGCTCAGTGGAACAAGGTCTAGTCAAAGTATTCTTCAATAGCTTGACTAACCTGATCTTCTCATGGAGAAACTGGCTGCTTGTGGCTTGGATGCGCATACTCTTCGCTGGGTAAAAAAATGGCTGGATGGCCAGGCCCAAAGTGTGGTGGTGAATGGAGTTAAATCCAGCTGGCAGCCAGTTACAAGTGGTGTTCCCTAGGGCTCAGTGTTGGGGCTGGTTCTGTTTAGCATCTTTATCAGTGATCTGGACGAGGCGATTGAGTGCACCCTCAGTAAATTTGCAGATGACACCAAACTGGGTGGGAGTGTTGATCTGCTCGAGGGGAGGAGGGCTCTGCAGAGGGACCTGGACAGGTTGGATCGATGGGCCGAGGCCAACTGTATGAGGTTTAACAAGGCCAAATGCCAGGTCTTGCACTTGGGTCACAACAACCCCATGCAATGCTACAGGCTTGGGGCAGAGTGGCTGGAAAGCTGCCTGGTGGAAAAGGACCTGGGGGTGTTGACCAAGAGCTGGCTGAATATGAGCCAGCAGTGTGCCCAGGTGGCCAAGAGGCCCAACAGCATTCTGGCTTGTATCAGGAATAGTGTGGCCAGCAGGAGTAGCAAGTGATCATCCCCCCGTATTCCACACTAGTGAGGCTGCACATCAAACACTGTGTTCAGTTTTGGGCCCCTCACTACAGGAAGGACATTGAGGTGCTGGAGTGTGTCCAGAGAAGGGCAACAAAGCTGGTGAGGGGTCTGGAGCACAAGGCTGATGAGGAGCGGCTGAGGGAACTGGGGTTGTTCAGCCTGGAGAAGAGGAGGATGAGGGGAGACCTTATCGCCCTCTACAACTGCCTGACAGGACGGGGTAGCGAGGTGGGGGTCGGCCTCTTCTCCCAAGTAACAAGCAATAGGATGAGGGGAAATGGCCTCCATGTTGTGCCAGGGCAGGCTGAGATTTGCATATTAGGGAGAGTTTTTTTCACTGCAAGGGTTGTCAAGCACTGGACCAGGCTGCCCAGGGAAGTTGTTGAGTCCCCATCCCTGGAGGTATTTAAAAGCCGGGCAGACGAGGTGCTTAGGGACATGGTTTAGTGGTGGGATGGCAGGGTTAGGTTAATGGGTGGACTTGATGATCTTAAAGGTCTTTTCCAACCTAAATGATTCTAAGATTCTGTGATTCATTGAAATGTTTTCCTTCTGAAATCTTCTAAATCTAGCAGTCCTTTGCCAAGTTTCCCTGCTCTTCTTTCCCTACACCTTTTTTGTCTCGCTTCCTCTTTCCTGTACTGGCAGGCAAAGGAGTTGGAGGGTAAGGAGGGGAGCAGGGGGAGTCTGAAAAGAAGCCAGAACCTGGGTGGTTTTGCCAAGCCACCTCACTGCCATCCCAGCCTGACTCGGTGCATTCCGCCACTCACTCCAGCCCCTCCTGCACGACACAGGAGGTCGTGGAGCTGTGTGTAGCCGAGCTGTGTGGAGCTGTCATTACAGCCAGAACAGTAAACTTTTATTTTGGTTGCTGCTGGTTACCCAGCTCCCCTTGTTGCATATCACCTAAGGGGGGCACCAGGCTGACTTGTCACCCCATCTTCTCTCTTGGCTCCTGCACCGGCCCAAAGCTTGCCTGCCGCCTGTGCTCACCCAGCCAGCCCAGGGGCCTCACCCTGGCTCTACCCTTTAACCCTCCCAGGCACCAAGGGAAAGAGCCCTACAGCAAATCCTCCGCACCGCCCTGCGTTCCCACCGGCTCCGCTCCTGCCCATAACTTCAAGCCTTCGAGGGCTGTACAGATGCAAGTATTTTTCCGAAGCACATTTGTGCAGACAGTTACTGTCCGTATGCTCTGTGTCCCTCTGGGAGTTTTAGTATAATATTTGCACTTTGGGAAAACTCAGCTTTTTTCTCCTCAAAGCCAGGAGTTCCCCGTAAGTTCCCAGAAGCAGCCTGGGAACAGCCCTGCAAACCTGTCGGCATCCATGCATCCTGCTGAGCAGCCAACAGAGAAACTTGGTCCCCGACTGCTTCTGGAAAGAGACACTGAGGTTCTTTTTAATGCTTAATTTCTCTTGCTAGATTTTTAGATAGGAAACCATGCCTGGGTGCAAAGCTGAGCCTCTGCTCAGTAAGCACTCGGTGCCAGATGGCTGAAACCAGCTTCCTCTCCCTACAGCTACTGGGAGGTAAATACATTATCCTGCCCCGTGCTGCCGACTGCCAGGACTCAACCGCAACCAGCCGCTGCCAGAGACTGTGTTATGTTGCAATCGCTACTTATTATTGTGGTTAAAATATACCCAGAGCGTGTAAAACATGAAATAATCCCTCCCATCTTTCTAGAGGGCTCCCAGTGTCGCTGCCAGCAATGACAGCTACAGCGGGACTCTGTAAGGTCTCGTGGCTGGAGGGAGGAACAATCCTTCCCACCACAAAATTTTAAGCTGCTCAGTGATTTCAGCAAGATTTCCCAGCGACACGGAAGTCTCAGTCCTTGTACCTTTGATGAAAATTGGTGACCAAGCAGAGGAGAGAGATGCCTTTAATTCCAATTCCAGTTCCTCCTAAGGAAAAACCTGCATTTTTAGATACTATTGATCAAGCAGAAGAAACAAATATAGAGAAAACTAGGCTGGGATGCTTCTGAGAGCCCTGGGAACTACTTGTTTTAGTAATAAATCTGCTGTGTCATCTTGTTCCCCCAGAGCATGACTAATCCCTGCAGGACACAGCAAGGGCCCAGCTGGCGCTCCGACCCAGCGCCGGTTGTGCAGGAGGTCCAGCAGTGAGCCCGGGCTTTTGGTGTTTTCGTGTGGCGCTGAGGGCACTCAGCGAGGTGCTCAGAGCTCCTCTCCGACCCTGCGTCGCCTGCGCCTGCTCTCTTTCTTGTTAGCAAAGATTGCACTGCAATTTTAAAGCTAAACAGGAGAGCAACAAAGAGCAGCACAGACCTTGTAACTGCTGGCAGCATCACTTGTTTTTGGCTTCAGTACCTATGAGCAAGCCTTCCCTTCTTGTCTCTTAGTTGGACAGACCCTTCTTACCTTCCTCTGCCCTAATTCTGCTGGGTTTTTTCCCTCTTTTGCTCCCACAGCAACCTCTTATAAGCCTGGACTGACTCCCTGAGCATCAGCAGGCGTTCCAGACGTGAGAGCAGCAATTACACGTTGTACCACTGTTTTCTCTCAGCAAACACGTTGTCTTTGGGGGTGGGGTCAGTGTGACCAGAGCAGTATTTGGCCTCTGGACTTGCGAGTGACTCAGCACTGCTTTTATCGTTGCCAGCTCCCAGGCAGGAGCCTGGCGATCCTGCCATTGCATCCCTCCTGCTCCCTCACCCAGGCTAGGACAGTTTTTCCTTTACCCTTTTGCCAAGCAGCGGGACACGACGATGCTGCTCTGGCAAATGAGTGTTGCCAGGGGGTGCAGCGCCTCAATGCTGGCCCCACGCTGGTGGAGCAATTTAGCCTAGGAATCATGGGGACGCTGGGTCTCAGCCTCTTTTCTCAAGGAGAACTTCACGTCTCAGACATTGTCTAGGAGGACAATTATATTACTGTAGACGACCGTGCATCAATTTAAAGAAAGGTATTTAACCAGCTGAGGGGCAGAGGCTTCAATTAATGACAAGAGGGCTCAATCAAAAGCTGTGGGGACAGTGACATTGCCCAGGTGAAATGCTGATCCCCTGGCTGTGCCACTGCCACGCTGCTGTTGCTGAAACTTGAGAGAGAGGTTTTGAGACCTGCGGAAATTTTGAAATTGCGTTAAGTGATGAATGTTAAGAAGTAATTACAGAAAAAGAAAAACAAGCAAAATGGACAGTGTTGTTTTTTCCTTTCCTCCTCCATGTGAAACGGTAATGGAATATGGTCTCCTGGTGTAGTATAATGCTTTAAGTACCGTGTGTCCCAGTTTCACAATGCTTAAGTACAATGTGTACAAAACCAAATATGAGTATGTTGTGGTTAGGCTGTTTATCAGTTATCTGCTTTACTGAATATATATTTTTATATATGTGCTATTTTCACTGTAAAGTAATTGTGAAGGAAAGGAAAAATCCATTACCAGTCAGTTAAATTTCGCAGGGTCACACAAAAAGCTACCAAGGACAGTCAATGTCAGGAAGCTGAACTATTGCATTTTTTTTTTCTTCTCTTTTTAAAGGATTACATTTGGGGGGGGGGGGGGAGAGGGGCGGGAGATCTTACTTGTGTTAATAAGTAGTCCCTGGATAAAGAAAGCAACTACAGTGCCATTTTGCAAAGCTTGCTGTGTCTCCTATCCTCTGCTATAAACTCTCTGATTGTGGGACTGTTGTACAGCATTGGCATCATTTAGCCAGTGCTAATAGCTGAAATTGCTGGCATGTGCCAAAACTCCATTAACAAACACTGGTTCACATTTCAAATGACTGCTCATTTCAGCCAAGCGTGTGCTCCTTTTTATTTGCTGTTCATGAAACAGATTGCTTTTTTACATAAATGTAAATTGTTGCTTATGCCTACCCCATGATGTACATGGAAGGGGTATTTCTTCTTTCTTTTGTTTCATGGCATTCTGTTTGTGGTCCTTCAGGCTACTCACATTATCATGGGACTTTGATCTACTCCAGACACTGTCTGGTCAAAGCAAAGACTGCAAAAAGCTTCTAGGCTTGGTGGTTGGTGTATGCTTTGAAGATTTTCCCTTCCATGTCCTCCAGCCCAAGCGTAATTGTGCAGAGTAACCATAACCTTCTTCATCCCTTCTTTTGCTGGCAGGAGCAGGACAGCTTCCTCCTCTTCCATGACAGTCAAAGTAGCCCATCTCTCCATCTGATTCTTTTTTTTTAGTTCCTGTGTCTTTAGTATATGTGCCTAGAAATGCACATGGTATTATATTCCAGTATTTCCCCACCTGTACAGGACACATCTCCCTCAAGACTGAATCTTCTCCTTAATGGATCTCAGTGCCATTGGTGGGCTGTGATAAGCCCACTCTTTCTTTCTCTCCTGTCATAATTTCCAGGTTTCAGTTCCTATCTTCTGGACAACTTTTCCTTGCTAGTTCCCAAATATGTTTTGCATGATTGAGTTCCATTTCCATTCTGTTCAGTCGTGTGGGTCTCCTTGTCCTCCTCTGTACCGATGCCTTTCAGCTTTGTAAAGCACTCCCATGCTTATGTAAACCTCAAGAGTCATTGAACAGGAAGGACTTCTCCCAAGACTGATCCTTGAGATAAAACACTAGGTATTTTTTTCTCATTTCCAGCCACATCATTCCCTTTCAACTTGCCATTAGTGCATCCCATAAGCCTTATGATTTGTCTATTCATCACCATCTCCCTGAGCTTTATTGCTAGGATCCCATGTTGAATGGTGTCAAAACCAAATGAGACTAATTCATTTCTTAGACCACTGAGATGCAGCAGTCTGGTTAGTCTCTGCTGATTTTATCCCATTTTTCATTTAACTCCAGGTATGTAGTTACCCTTTCATTTCAGGACTGCTCTAAAGTCTGACACACTGTTAAGGTCAGCTTGATAGGCTTGTAGGTACCTAAATAGCATTCTCTCTTCTTAAATATTGGCATTACAATGTTTTCAGAAGGTAACATTCCTAACTGGATAATTGAAAAAACCCAAACATCCACCATTAAAAAAATAGTGTGCATTCAGTCCATCAGAAGTAAGGTAATTTGATATGTCTGGAGTTAAGTGAATAACAATCCGTGACCTTTTTTTCTGTGTTTAAGGCTCCTTATCCATATCACATTTAACCTCTGGTGAACATCAATGTCCTTATTGGAAATTACGACCTTACCTAGACCCTCTCTTCACCACCCTTAGCCACTAGTTCCTTTTTCTTCTATTAATTTTATTTATGAGGTTAAAAAAAAAAAATCTTTTCCTAGCTGCTGGCATACCTTTTGCAAGGTACACAGGTTTTGACAAGAGAGGTCTGGCAAATCTTCCAGTGACAATTAGATGTTGGTGGCCTGTGTTTATTCATTCTGTCTTTCTGCAAAAGCTACTAGCGCCTTTAGCAGAGCGTAGCTGAGACCCAGCTGCTCTGGTACAAACCTCAGGCTCTTCGCTAACTGCAGACCAGACGTCTGCCTATGAGAAGAAGAGGGCTAAACCCAAGTCTAAAATGGCACAGCATCCAGCTGGAAACCAAAACGAGAGGTATGGTACAAAACATCCCGTGACACCAGTCCACAGGTACCTTTTGTGTCTGGAGTAATGCCTGGTCTGCAAAGGCTTTGAAGTGAAAAGACAAATTTGTTAGCCCAGGTGCAGCTATTACTGACTCATTAGAAACCAACTTCATGGTTCGTGGCACTTTTAATTAAGGAAGCACAAACAAGCTGCTTTTGCTCAAACAGATGTAACGGCTTTAATTGGAAATACCAAAATCTGTTTGTGACTTCTGGATACAGTAAGCTGCTTAATTAGTAAACCTAAGGCCCATCCATTTCTGTTTTAAAACAACAACTCTCTTCTACAATAACGACGTACATGTAGTCTTTTCCTTTCTAACTTAAAGATCTGGTACACTGAAATTAGGGGCCTGGGGAGGAGGGGCTGCCTTAAATCGGTTATGTTTTTCTGAACAGTAACAAATGTATTAGAAATGCCAAAAGCAGATCTAAACCAGCCAGGTTAAAATAACCTGAGTTAGAAAAGATTTTAGAAATTTCCACAAGAGGTCACTGTTACCATTAGCAATAGATAAGCAGACCTCGTTTTAAGACTTCAGAGCTGGGCATAATTTCTCCCCTAGAGAAAACCTAAGGTCGTTCAGAATAAATATTCCCCACGTAATATCTCCCTCATCTGTCTTACAAAATGAATCTACCGAGATAACAGTTTTTCATTCCTAAATTCATCATAGGAATCCTAGATTTTAAAGATGCTGAGACGATCCTACATTTTCCTCGTCAAAGAATGACCTTCGGAAATCAAGACATTTTAATTAGAAGGATTTACGAGGACATGCTCATGGTTCTGTTCGTGGTTTCTCAGGGCCGGTTTTGAACTGGGACCTCCGCAATGCCAGTTTTTTCAGTCACTCAGAAATATAGGGGCTGCCTGTAACTCCACCCTGCCAAACACAAGGGGAGCGTGGGGTCCGGGTTATTTGAGCATTCTCCTCTTTCAACAAAATTGCTTTCTGTTACCTTGAAAGAATCACCGAAAAGCAGCATATTTGAATGATTACCGTGCACACAAGGGTGCCTTTCCTTTCTAGGTCCTCATATGAAATGGAAAAGGAAGGTAAGGAGGTCACCATAATGTGCTGTAGATGGTAATTCGTAGCAGCGGTGCTGCCTGCTTAGCGTGATCGCTTCCAAGTATTCTGCTGTCAAACGGCGGCAGTCATTCCTCACAAAACCAGCAGTCCGCTGCCTCGGAAGGAAGCAGGATGGAAAGAGCAGAGGGATATTACTTTAGGACAGATGCAGATCAAATGAAGCAGTGCTTTGACTCGGGCTTTCTGCCCAAATGACAGTGTAACTGCTGTGTTAATGGAAACCCCGGAGGTGGAATGAATATGGGCCCTTCGCCGCGCAGGCAATCGCTGGACCAGAGTAATTCTATACTGTGATTGAGGTGCGGATGACGAGAGACAAAAATAGAATGTGCTCGGGGTTTTTTTCAGCATCAATTGTGTGCCTACAGAAAGTGCTTAGGCAAAATCTTCCACTCCATACCAAAGAAAATTGCTCCTTAACCTCCAGGTAAGTTGGTCCAAGAGCATTTCTAGTCAACACCTCTACGGACCTTCTCTACCTGAGCAAATTGGCTATAATAACTGCTGCAGAATACAACCTCTCCCAGTAGCTGCTTGGGAGTCGTTCCCACTAGGGCATGCTCTTTGAAGAAAAGCCACTGTATTTCCAGCAGGCCATGATTATTCCAGAGAAATAATCTTTTTCAGGAAAGCAAAGCCACCCGGTGAGCTATTCCAGAGCAGCTATTGCAGCATGTTTGTTTTGGAATGGATGTTCTGGTCTAAAAAGGCCAGAGGATTACCAGTTAACCCAATATCCACATACCCCCCCCCCCCAGGCTGGCTGGGAGTGTTCAACTGTGCACCTATTAAGGCAATTATGTGGATAAATTACGGGGCCAGGCACGGAGAAGTTTTAGTGGTCCGTGACTCTTCTTGCTCGCAAGGTAAAATATCAGCCAAATTTTGTAGTACTTCATATGGTTTGGACCACCTCATGGCTAGAACTGGATCCTCCCAACCTAGAATACAACCCAGTCAGGAAAGAGGGGAACAAGGGAATAGGTTGCTAACCGGCAATCTATTAAGACCAAAATATCTCTCAGAAAAGCCCTTTTCACGTGACTGTCTCAAATAATTCAGGCAAAATCATCTGTATTACTGGCATTTCTCAACCCATTAGGCTTTGGCCCTTGGCTATAAAATATGAAGCTACTGAAGTGGACAACATCTATTTCTCCTCATGTATCTTAAAATCTTTAAACCTCCCTTTTGACAAAGATCATTGATATCTGTGACTTTTTCTTGTGAAAAAAGCATTATTACCAACTGTGTCCACCACTATAATTACTCGACAGTGACATGAAGCACAGCTTGTTTGTGAACTTACTCCTGAGCAACTTTTATGGTTGCTGGAAAGCATGGCAGCATTGGAGCCCAGGCCTTGGAGGGGTAAATTTTGCGGGCGAGAGAGGAGCAGGCATGGCAGGACAGCACAGAGCTGGAAACCCTTTTGTGATGCTTTTCCTGTGGAAAGTGAAGAAATGGTCTGCTGGAACACAATTAAGTGAAAGAAAAATGCTAAAACTGGTGGTTTGAAAAATGAACGTAAACCTTTCTAGGCCATCTGTTTCCTAAATCTGGGAGGCAATCCAGTCTGGAAGAGTGTTCCCAAACACCTTTCATGGTCAACAAGGGGTTTCTCCCACCCAAAGCTGAAATTTTTCCCAGGACTAGGTGCCCAGTAGTGCTCCTGAGCTTGTCGTATTATCTTAGATAATACCTAAAGGACAGGAACCTGAGTGATTTTTTTTTTTTTCTGATTCAGCTATAGTTACTATAAGGAAGGGGAATCTGTGGGGTGCACTCAGATGTACCTTGTCATTGAAATCCACATCTGTGACACAGTTTGATTTGCAGTCGCTGAATATTAGAAAGGCAACATTCATGATAGTGATCAATATGTGTGCCACATTTAATGATGGCATTTCAGGTAATTAGGAAGGACGCCTAGAATGAAGCTGGCATCTTAAACCTGCAGGTTTCCCTTCAGAGAAAGGCATAAAGGAGTAAAGCAGGGGGAATTAGCAGATTTGCCTTTCAAGCCCTGTAGAAAGATCTTCTTCACCAGTGGCAGAGGCTCTATCAATTGGAGGAGGAGAAGGATGCCGCCTTTGAACCTCTTTGCTGTCTTACCCCATAGAGCTTTGGATCATATCAAACGAGGGACATTGGCAAGGATGCGTGGGCGCACACAACGATGGCAGGTACGCGCATTGTAGCCATCAGAAAGAAAGGTTTCTTCCACTCAGCCCTTGTAATCCTGGGCAGGGCTTTATTTAGATGTTTCTAATTACCACAGTATGTTTAAATAGATACCCAGAGAAATCAGCGGGGAGCAACAGCTCTCCTCACTGCCTGGCAGGGCTGATGATGACAAGGGTCATGTAATGGCTTAATATGATGCCACTTAATATCCTACTTAAGCAATGTAATTATGGGGTTTATTTGATAGAGCAAGAAGGTTTATCTCCAGCAGAAGGCATGAATGAGATTGCCAGATGCAGGTGCTGCTGGGTTACAAGATTCATTTTTTATATTATATAGTTTTTACAGCCTTGTCCACTCGGGTGATTTTCATTTTCTAAATCCAATGCAGTCTGTCTCTTCAGTCTGTCTCAGTGGTGCCCCTGTATAAATAAGCCACTTTCCTCTAGTAGTTGGCAGCTCTCATTACAAATATTTTCTGCCAGCTGCTCTTGGAAGATTTCTTTATTTTAGCTCTTCACAACAAAATGGAGATCTCAGACACTCATCCTATGTTTTACCATAGTATGCCTCAAAGGAAGTGACTCAGTCTTTGTATACAGTCTTAGTCGACAGCAAAGTTTTCATGCAGGAACATAAAAAAGAGATTTATGTAACTAATATAACACTGAAAACAAACAAGCCCTCCAACCAAGTTCAAAGCACCAGGTTAACGCATACTTTCTAAATAAATATGGTCCTTTCAAATTTGTCTAGACCTCATGATCTAAATCTTAAGATGCTCAAAGAGCTGAGGGGGGCCTGAAATTTCAGAGCCATTGGGGATTTTCTGTGAGAATTGGCAAATGCCGGGCTCTTGCCACATCTTTTGAAGGGCTGTCAAAGGAGAGGTGGGGTGCCTATCGCTGAGGGCGGCGGGCAGGAGCCCTTAGGGAAGCGTACACCCATCAGCGCAACACCAGCTCCGGCAAAAAAATACCGAAGCAAATAATCAGACACCTGGAAGGGAGCAGGGAAGAAGGAGTAGCTGCCAACTTGGATTTGTCAAGGCGGTCTTATTTCCTTATGTGACAGGGTGACAGATCCCGCTGACAGAAGCAAATGCATGTCTGGTCACGGCGTCTCCCGCAGAGCGCTCACAGGCAAGCGCGGCAAGTGTGTGGTCTAGACAGACCTACTGCATGGTGGGCACAAAATGGGCTAGAAAGCCTTGCTCAGAGAGTACCGGTGATTAGCTCATTATTGAAATGGAAGTTTTGATCAAGAAGGGCCCGCCGGGAGGCTGCTGTGGCCCCGCTGATCACTCCGTGTCTTTGGCAGCCAAGCCAATGGTGCCGATGATGGGCTCGAGAATGAGCCTGTCGCATTTACGGACAGCAGCAAGGGGTGAGCCCCCTCTGCGGTGCTGGGGCCAGGCTTCAAATGGCTTGATATATTTGAGATATGCCCCCCCAAAAAAAAGAAAAAGAAAAAATATGCAATTTAACAGGGAAGTGTCCAAATGGCAAATGCCAGAGAGGGACCAGCTCTGCAAATAAATAAATCTGTAAATCAAAAAAATCTAGAAACTGTAGCGGATTAGAGGCTGAATGTGAGTCTACTGTGTCATGTTGTGATGAAAAAGAAAAACCTCCTATTCCTACATGTACCTAAGAACACGTGAAGTAATGTTTTAGCTCTGTTCAGCACTGGCAGGGTCCCAGCTGGAAGGCTATGTCGGGTTTGGGGTACTGCACTTGAAGAAAGGTGAAACCCATCTGGAGACGACTCAGAAGAGACCACGGGAAAAGGCAGAGACAAAAAGACACGACATGTTAGCCAAGTCTGGAGGAAACCTTAGGAAACCTTAGGAGAGGCGGCTAATCCACCCTTTATGCCTCTTGTGGAGGAGACAACTAGGCCTGGACCAATGTTTCAGCAGCGATGGTGTAGGTCAGACACGCCGCCAGCCCTCCCGTACTGTGGCAGGGGCCGTCAGGAGAGGCTGTCAGGCTGAAGAGGAGCTGAGACGAGGCACCTCTGGGGAGCAGCCCCCATGCAGCACACCCCAAAGCGGGACGGAGAGGTTGTAGGTGACCCTGCAAGGAGGGCACCCAGTTGTAGGTGACTCTGCGAGGAGGGCACCCAGCTCTGCCGGAGAGACCCAGCAGCTGCCAGCACCCACACATGGGTTTAAAGACAACCATGGTTTTGCTGAAACCGGTGGTCAGGGCGGTCACCCTTCTTCCAGGCTGAGCTCTTACACGCCGCTTGCTCCCCATGCCAAGTGATGAGAAAAGTAATGGAAACCGCTACTGAAAGGCATAAAGTTGTACTTGGCACCTGGGAGGTGGCTGGGGCTGAGGGATCGGCTAGAAGTAGGGACCTTGCCGTGCCGCCTGCCTTGAAGGCACGTCGGCGCACGAGTGCTTCCACCTTGAGGTCTGCGCGACCGTAATCCGTGTCCAGGTCAGCGCCTCTCTCCAAATTTCTGCAAGACTTATCTGTACGTTACCCAAACAGCACGATTACAACAAGGTGGGTTTTTTTAACAAGAAAGTGCCGGTTAAAGTATTGAGTGTTCAAAGAATTAACTCTGGGGGGGAGAAACCAGTGAGTCATGGGCCATGTGGAGTCCTGCAGTTTGAAACCCTCAAAATAGTTACACAGGATCAATCACGGAATCACAGAATGGCAGGGGTTGGAAGGAACCTCTGGAGATCATCTAGTCCAACCCCCCTGCTAAAGGAGGTTAAAGCAGGTACCTTGTAGCGAGCTGAGGTGCTGGGCCTTAACATCTGACCTATCTTAAAATAGGCAGTCTCTTGCCGTGCTCCCTGTTCCTCCCTCTGGTCAGAGGGCACATTCACCAAACACCTTACGCTTTAAAAGACAGCAATGAAAAGAGCCTGCTACCAGCCTCACCTCAGGAAGAAACAGCTTTCTGTCCCTGGGGAGAGCACGGGTTTGTGACAAACTGAGGGGAAGGACACCCCGCTGGGCCTGCCAGCCTTTGAAAGCCTCATCGTGTCCCCCATCGGCTGGCCTGACCGAGGAACTGGTCCTCTTCATGTCTGCGGGGAATGAAGTCTGGCTGAAGGAACGTAGAAAATCTGAAGCGATTCAGACAAGCATGACTCAGCCACCCTGTCACAGTAAGTTTATAATGCCGGGGAAGAAATTTACTCTTGAACATATTTTAATTGACACACCAGATTATAGACACTGAAAGAGTATCTTTCAAAATAAAAGATGACAGATTTTCAACATCTGGTCTAATTCCCTGCAACTATACTAGCAGCTGTAAACTGTTATGTATTCTATTAGCAAATATCCTTCCTTTATTTCCTTTTTCTAAGCATATGAATGTACTTGTATATATTTTTATTACAGCTACAATAATCTATCTTAATTTTATATATTCATACTTGAATTCTGGATTTAAACAAAAACTGCTCACGGTGTGCAAAATTCTGCTCATAGAAATGGTAGGAGTTTTGCTAATTACTTATGTGGTGGCTAGGATTCTGCTTAATAAGATTATGCATGTCTCAGGAGTTTCCAGAAGCAACATAAGCTGTGAGAGTGAAGCTGAAGTTGTGTTTATAGGCACCATAATGGCACCAGAAAAATTCTGGGGGTTTTGTTGTTGTTGAGCTTATTTGCATTTTTTCTGGAGCTGATTGAATGAGGACTGCTTGTGAGCCTTATTTTGGCTGTCTCACGGTGATCAGAGGATGACAGAGTGGAAGAGCCGTGCCAGCTTCACTCACTGCACCCTGTCCCACGAGCCCGCAGGCAGGGCTTGCACCGATCCGAGGTGGGGCTCCCAGGACTGGGAAGGAAAACCTGCCAAGCTGCTGGCTCAGCTCATTTTTTTTTCTTTTATTATTTTTTTTTTTAGTTTTCTTTTTTTCCTGCCTGCAGCAATTCTGCCCGAAGAAGATGCCCAGCTTCTGCCGACCTTGGGCATGCCAGCTCTCCGCTCCTGTCCGCACTCCCTAACCCCTGTCAGCCTCAAAAGCTGACTTAGCAGAGACATCCCATTTCTGGCTCATTTTCACATGGGTAGCTCAGCTGGTAAATTTGGGGGGCAGTAACTTCCAGCAAAGCAGTGGTGACGAGTACCCGGGGCTGGTGGCCTCAGCCACTGGAGCAGAAGCAGCCAGGGCAGGATGCGGCACGTCCTTCGCCCCATCACCCACCACAGCCGGTGTTAAAATCCCTGCTTTTATTGACCATGCGGCATTGGTTTGATGGGGCATTGCTCAAAGCATCTAGCAGACTTCGCAGACAAAGTGTGTTAATGGAGTGGGAGGGGGAAGCCAGCCTCCAAAACAGCAGTAGGCCGTCAACAGATGCCACCGTAGTGCTCATTCATCCATCATCGGCCTCTCCAAATATCTACGTTAAAAAGTAAGCTTTGAAGCCAGCCTGGGAGGTAAAAATTGAAGGAGACGAGAAATTTGCATCTTTTTGTGCATTCAGTCGAAAATACTCCTGCTAAAACACATAAAAGCCCCTAACCATTATGGATTTGTATATGCAGATTTAGTTCTTCAGCTGCTTTATGGCAAGACACAGAAACCTGTCAACAGAAGCACTGTCGCTATGTTCCGTTAGCGTGTATTTATTTACCCGACTATCAGAAACCAACCGCTTAAATAAATCATTGTTAGGGAAGTGGACTACTTAAAGAATGTGTGGCCCATTCGCCCATAAAACACTAATTATCACAGCAACACCTCTCCAATGAATCACCAATAATGAGACACCATTATGGAAAGTATCAATTTTCCGAGCAACTCGGTACATGGTCAAGTAATTGTACCAATGTGCCTAACAAATAAAACTTTTCCATGAGAATCCATTGTGCACTGAGCAAAATCATTCTCCAAGAGGTTCAGCGATGTTTTTGCAATTTATATTATGAACAAATAACACCTCAATCCGTGTGTTGCTTATTGCTGTTTGGAAACCTGTGTAGTTCTTTGCTTACAAGAAGAATTCTGACAAAACCTGTCATCCTCAGGTATGAGGTCACTTTTGTACATCTGTGCTGCTTGCCAGAAGGGAGGAAGATTCACAAGGCCTTTAAAAGCAAATGCAACATGATTTCATGATGTGGAAATGTGCAAATGAAAATATTCTCTGCCCAATACTTCTAGCCACTTTTTGGTAGCATCCGGAGGCAGTGTATCTTTGTCATGAGGCAGACAAAACAGGTTTTTCAGATTTCCTGAAAGTCTTCACGGGATTCCCATGGGGAACATATTTCCATACACTGAGGGGGAGAAGAGGCTGTTTAAATACTGGTACAGAATGGGCCAGGACTTTGATTCTTGGAAAAAAAATCTGCCTTCACCGAAAAGCAGATATCTGTCTTGGATCTTCTAAGTGAGTCAAGACTCCCTCCTCTGAAGCAGCTGCAGTCTACATCTCCACCCTGGCAGCCCGCGGCGATAGGGAAAACCGGATCATTGCCACAGCTCATCCCAACCTTCGGCTTCACCTTAATGGGAGGAAATGGTGCCTCTTGCCACATAACGTCTGGAGTGGCTAGAAGGAAACCTGCGCGGCAGTACGCCTCCCCATCCTCCTTCGGGAGGAAAACAGGGGAGGGGGGAAAGTCCATGGCTGCATGGCACTCAGAGGCCATGGGCAGGAGGCGGCAGCCCCAGGCGGTGATGACTTCGTGAAGTAGGTGCCTTGACAGCGTACCAGGTAACCTCCACCAGCACTGCAGCTGGCAATGCTTTCCGGGCCATGGAAGGAAGCAGCGAGGGGAAAGGCGATGCTTGTGGTAAGCAAGGGAGCTGTTTTACACTATTTGGAGCCCTGGCGGCAGGATGCACAACGCTGTGCCAAGACGCTGTTATGCCAACAAATTCCAGAGCTTGGCTTCTTCCTATGTATGTTGTGTGGCCAGCAGGAGCAGGGAAGTGAGCGTGCCCCTGTACTCGGTGCTGGTGAGGCCACACCTTGAATACTGTGTTCAGTTTTGGGCCCCTCACTACAGGAGAGACGTTGTGTTGCTGGAACATGTCCAGAGAAGAGCCACAAAGCTGGTGAGGGGTCTGGAGCACAAGTCTCACGAGGAGTGGCTGAGGGAGCTGGGGTTGTTTAGCCTGGAGAAGAGGAGGCTGAGGGGAGACCTTATCACCCTCTACAACTGCCTGACAGGTGGCTGTAGTGAGGTGGGTGTTGGTCTCTTCTCCCAAGTAACAAGAGACAGGACAAAAGGAAATGGCCTCAAGTTGCGCCAAGGGAGGTTTAGGTTGGACATTAGGAAAAATTTCTTCACTTAAAGGTTTGTAAAGCATTGGAACAGGCTGCCCAGGGAAGCGGTAGGGTCCCCATCCCTGGAGGTATTTAAAAGGCGGGAGGACGAGGTGCTTAGAGAGAGACATGGATTACTATTGGACAGGTATGGTTGGACTCTATCTTAAAGCTCTTTTCCAGCCAAATGATTCTATGATCACCTACTTGTTTTCAGATTAAATTTATTCATGATTGATTAAGGTCCCAATTTCATCCCCTTATAGTTAGTTTATAATAGATCTGCAACACAGTTTGCAAAGTTCTGGGATCAATATAGCCTTGTTCTTTTTCATTTAGTGTGTTAACTCCTTTGCAATTGCTTTTATCTCAGTGCAAGCTAAAACAACACTGAAAAAACAAACTGTGGCTATGCAATTGATGTGTTGGGGCACTTGCACATATGACTGATAAGCAGTTAGGTAACAGACTAAACATGCAAGGTGTACGTTCAAAGCATTAATGAGGATATGCACACCAGCTATGAAAATAAAGAATTTAAGATATACAGCATGAGTTGATCACATGGGACTGTAAAGGACTGAAGTCTGAGTACTGCTTCACATGTAAAGAGAATATTAAACAGATAATGTATGTAATGGAGAGATGCAAGGTACTTACAAATTGTATATAAATGGAACCTGCAAATTTGGTTTGAACAGCTAGATGCCGTTGCATGCTGTTTGGTCACCAACACTCAGTATCATTACTTGTCACACTACCTGAAAAAAACTTTGAGTTTTGGACTGATTCTTTGGCTGAATGTCATATAAAAACCATCTTGGGTGAGAGGAAGAAACTCAGGAGCAGCAAATATTAATACTGTCTGCAAAAAAAAAGGCCAGGCCTGGAATACCTGTGTCAAGCTCCCAGAAGCATTAGCAGAAGGCGGTGAAAGAGGCAAGAGGACCCTTCTTAGAGGGGTGACCTTGAAGATCTTGCCTCTGTACATGTTATCTGGATGTCTACTCTGTAGCTTCACTTCTTTCTTCCTTATTTAGAGCACTACAGAAACCCAACAGAACTGCAGTCATGACTGAAATACAAATTTTGAAGGGTATGTGCTATTAAAGAAAGAAAAAAGCGTGTATAGAGTAAAGGCTGTAGATAAGCCATAAAGCCTGTAATAAATTACACACAAATAAGAGCTAGCACAGAGGTACCTTTGACACCTATACCAGGTTTGGCTGGGATAGAGTTAAATTTCTTCACGGCATGGGGGTATGGTTTGGGTTTGTGCTGAAAACAGAGTTGATAAAGCAGGGGTGTTTTCATTACTACTGAGCAGTGCTCACACAGAGTCAAGGTCTTTTCTGCTTCTCGCCCACCCCATCACTGAGTGGGCTGGGGGTGCACAAGAAGCTGGGAGGGGACACAGCCGGGCAGCTGACCAGAACTGACCAAACGGATATTCCACACCATGTGATGTCATGCTCAGCAGTAAAACCGGGGGAAGAAGGAGGAAGGGAGGACCCTCAGAGTTACGGCATTTGTCTTCCCAATAACCATTAAGCATAATGAAGCCCTGCTTTCCTGGAGATGGCTGAACACCTACCTGCCGAAGGGAAGGAGTGAATGAATTCCTTGTTTTGCTTTACTTGCACAGTTACCTATTAAACTGTCTTCATCTCAACCCACGAGATTTCTCACTTTCACCCTTCCAATTCTCTCCCCCATCCCACAAGGGGAGTGAGCAAGCGGCTGTGTTGGGCTGAGCTGCTGGCCAGGGTTAAACCACAACAGTTCCCTTAGTTAACAAGAGTATGAATGGAGGTTCCCCAGTCCTCCATTCCTATAGACCTACAGTTTTTATCAAGCTGCAAAGGTTACAGCAATATGGAGCAATAAGGTATTGCTGGTCTCCTCAGCTAGAAGACTAGATCAGGAAGACAGAATTAAAAAAAAAAAAAAGAAAGGAAAAAAGTAGAAAAAGGGACAGAACAGTGAAAATACAAAAATACTGAAGGGACCAAAAAATTGTAAGCCTATTAAGATAATGACCTGAGTCAGCCAGAATTTTGAAAAGGATCTACCTGCATTTTTTTTCTTCTAAAAACAATTAAGAGTTTTGCAACTCTGGGACACTGACAAGAGCAACAAACTTTTTAGGCAGAGAAATCTCAGACCTGCTGGATGAGACCTAAAAAGGTGTACCTACAAGTCTCCTTCTGCATTCTGTATTCTTCCAGTTAGTCTCCCCAGCAATTTTTAGTGGCTCCCTAGATTGCAGCCACACCAAGACACGGATGTAAGGGGTGAGGGGGAGACATGGAAAGTCTTTCGTTTTAAAGTCCTGCCTTTTAAAGACTCCTGTGAAGCTCCTCCACCAGCTTGCACCCCACGTCCATCCCATCCCAACTCCTTTCTTGGGTTAACCCACCACCTAGTTAGGATCATGCTATCTTCTGCTCAGGCAGGGTGCAGGTGGTGGGGAAAGTACCCTTCCTTCTGACTATTTTTGCCACAGGGAAGGACATGTGTTAGCTGGCAATAAGAGAGAGACGGTCCACTGTGCTGTACTAGATGAGCACTGGTATGGAACTTCAGGCATAAGAGTAGGAAAAAAGAGAAGGGAAGGAAGGAAGGAGAAAAAATGTAAGAGCAGATATCTTCCTTCAGCCTCTAATTTCAATTTATGCCTCTGCAGTATTTTTCTCACTTTTCCTAGTTCTCCTGGCCCTGGAATAAAAACTGAGGTGAGCCTGTTTCTTGGGCAAGTAGAAGGGGTTCAGGCTGAAAGGCATTGCTGTCTCTAGTGTTGTATGCTGACACAAGCAACTCCCAGAAGACGACCGTGTGAGACAGCAAAGGCACTTTTTAATCCATTTCCTACAGAAGATGGACGGCAGGAAGTGTACTTTGTCCTACTGATAAAATAAAAGATCTAAATTCTTATCTATAAATGTGAATCGACCCCGAAGAAGCTCTTCCAGATTTACGGAAGGAGAGCAGGATCCATCTCCAATGTGAAGCTGCTGTATGTACTGTGTATGTACATATATCATCCTATGTACAGTGGTTTGCAGTACACATGCATGAAACTGGTGGGCTGTGCCAGGAATTGACAAGAGAACCTAGCTGTAAATTGCCTAGGAAGATGGCACCTACATAAGTGCATGTCATTACTGTGATCATGCCTGGAAATTATTAGCAACACATTTTATCTGCAACTGTTGAAGTACATTTGGGCATGTAATCTTTATCCATATGTTTACACAGTGACAACATTGGCTGCTTGAGCAACTTCCTTAAGAGCAGGTTGGTTTTGTTCAATTTTTCACCCAACACTGCAGCTGGAGGAAAGGACAATGGGTAAGTTTCAGCTATCTTCATTTGTCTGCATTTTGACTTCCACAACCATTAAAGCAAGTACTAAGCTTGGTGCTTCAAAAGCATTGTTTTGACAAAGTAAATTTTCCTTTATTGTGTGTTATTTTTCTAATGATATGAGGTTGGTGATTAATAACAGTTATTTAGACCTCTGGTGATTATATTGGATACGCTAACACTAATAACCACAGGTTATCACACTTAGATCTCTTACATACTTTACCACAGAAAACATGAGGGAAAGCAAGTGTCTTGATAAAGTTTTACCTGGAAGTCCACAGAAACCTTTAAACTCTTTGGACCTTTGTTCAGCATACACAAAAATACTTTATTTCTCCAACTCCTCCTCCCCACCCTCACCTCATCTAGTTTCTCTATCTGATATTTAGTAATATTACAAATTCATATGAAATTTTGTACTGGCTTTGCTCCACAACAGTTTACTGTGTCAAATACTCATATTTCAAAGAGCAAAATGTTAACTACTAAGGATCAGAAGAAGTATGCTCCTTTTCTGTAGGAGAGGCAGATTCAGCAGCAGTCATGAGTTCCTGCTTCTAATGGTCCAGGAGGCAATTATTCTGAGGTGAGGAAACTCCAACTGATAAGATAATTCAACAACATTCATGTTCTGTGTTACATGTCATAATGCAAGGAGGTGCCCAAGAGGACTAATTAGAACAACTATTGAACACCTGAGAGCTCTATTTAGTTTACAAGTTTGTCTATAATATAAGGAAATTTAAAAAGGGAGTATAGGAGAGACTAAAAGAAGTCATGGATCTTTTTCTGACACAAAACGCTTAAGCAGAAATAGGAAAAAACCCACTTGGAAACTGGTAAGACAGGGCCAGCTCTTACAGTAGGCCCAGAGAAGAAACAGAATTTGAGGGGACTGGTGTCTTATGGCCCTTATCCTGAATACTTCATAGGGATTCAATTCTCAGTCTGTGCAGTGTGGGAGGTTCATATTTCAGTATGTTTTTCAGGATTACATGGAGAAGTTAGGGAGAAGAAGATTTTTGACATCATTATGTGTTTAATGAATTATAAAGTTTGTAAAGGTACTGTTCTTTGGCAAAAAAAGTGGTTCTTTGGAGGGTGGGAGGAATCACAGAGGCTGCATATGAAAGTATAAAAGAATATTCCAGCATAGAGAAGAGAGAAGACTTTCTCCGAGATCAGAGAACTCCCACCTACTAACAGATTTCAGCTTTAGAAACAGCACAAACAAGAAGTGTAACATTGTAAAATCTGGGAGGACATAATCTAGAATTTGATTTTTCGTTCACACGGTATTAAGGGATATAAAAAGCCTACCTAATTTTAACTGACTTGCATGCTTGTTTGAAAACAGCAGTCGGAATCTGGCTGCTCTTGACTTGTTTTTACTTGGCTGGTGTTCTGATGTTTTTGCACTGAATACAATACTTATGTATTATCGTATCATATCATATCATATCATATCATATCATATCATATCATATCATATCCTGCCAGTACAGTAAGATAGCTGCAGTGGTTCACATTGTGAAAAAAAATACTTTGGGGAAAATGTAAGTATCTGGTTTTACCCTCTAATAAGGAATTTTAAAAATCTGTGTCTCAGTGTTTAAATGAAAGACTTGGCCACTTATCTATACCTTTACAGACCTAGTCTTCATTTCAACTATTGTCTAATTCATTATGTGATTCTTATGGCTGAATACAGTAGGTCATCTCAATTTCAGGGTACCATAAGAGGAAAAGGAAAGTTAATGTTACTGCTCTGCTGAATACTCGGGTAGCCTATATACTGTATAATGTAGGTGTTTGCTGGGGTAAACTGCCTTTTCTAATTTGTTCTGCAGATATAATCATCTGATGTTGAAATGCCATCTTAAAGTTCTACTTTGTTGAAGGGAAGAAAAAAAAGTATAAATATCACACATAATTTTAGCCCACTTAATTATAATAGTTTACACTCTGCTCCACAATGCCTTACCTATGTGTTTGACAGCATGTACCGTGCATACTCAGAAGTCTTTGGCAGTTAGGGTCTCAAGTATGGCTATAATCTTAACCACTTATCTCTCATTACAACAAGGGAAATAGTTGGATGCTTTCATTAATGTTTAGCCCAAAGTAAAAGCTAGGTGTGTTTAGGTAGCGGTATCCCTACACGCTAAGGTAGAAGGCAACCTCTCAGGATCCCATTCTGTCTTATGCAAGATATCAATCCCTTATCTGGCAGAGCATAGAATTAACAAGTGTTATGTTTGTTTGAGATTATGATCTACTCAGCAATTAAGAAAACCTCAAACTGGTAAACGTGAAACATGGTCTGCCTGAAGATGGCAGTATTTGGTTTGGAAGAATAAATCCTGGTGAGAACTGCAGCTTGTATCCTGTTTTATTATTCATTGTACCACAGCACCTAAGTGACAGGCTGTCAATAATTAAAGGGAGGGTAGGAGAAGAGAGGGCACATGTTTCACAGTCTTCTGACCTGCCATAATTTTTCGTTCTCTCTCAGCATGAAGATTCTCTAGTGAGCATGTAGTAATAATCTATTTACAGGCATTACAACATCTGCATTCAAGTCTCCGGCAACCCTTTCCTATGAAATCCTTCATTTCAGCTTTTTTTTGGTTTTTAATTATTTGCCAATTAAGATTTGTCCTATAATGAAGTGACGATGCTAAAAATGTCAGGACTGTACTGCTCCCATTTCACATTTTTTAAAGTGTTTGAGAATACATTAAATTTACAGTACTAAAAATAATTTTGTATCCAGTTATTTAGACACTAGCCCTGTAGTACCACGTTTAAGTTAAAATTATATGCAACTTCGAAGGGCCTACTGCCTTAGGAGAAAATAAAGTTGATATTGCATGAAAACCATGTGTAAATAACCAAACAAACCAGCCCAAATCAAAATAAAGCTATCTTAAACAGAATATTGGGCTATTCTTATTTTCAGTGTATCCTTGGAAATCCTGTCTGTATTATGCATAAATGTTTTTTTCACCATCCCAAATCATTTATTTCATTGAGTTAGATGGGTGTATGAAAACCTTTTAATTGCTTTGGTTAAAGATTCCATGATACCCCTGATGTACAATGTGAGTCATAAGTGGACGTCATAACTGGACGTCATAACTAGAATGTTCCTGGCTGGTTACAGAGTTTAGAAATCAGTTCCTGGTACCATGGTCACCTTTTATTTTTTATGATGGTTTCTTCCAAAGTAAAGTTGTCATTCCCAGACTGGATTATGACTCTTGCAATATCCAAAGAGATAAAATTGGGGCATCCAACCAATACTGGATTCATAAATCCTCTTCTCATCACAACCAGAAATAAACTCTTGTGCTCATAAATGCAGTTCTCTAGACTATGAGATTAGTTGTGCATCTTTTCTGGCAGATTTTGGTAACCTGACAGATGTACTTCTAATCCCTTAAAGGGGGAAAGGCTAAGCATGTGACCTTTTACTTCCTGTAAAAGATGTGGCATCTTCTCCTCACTTATTATCTATGTAGGAGGTTTGCTTTCTACCTGCTTACGGTACTTTTAAGTTCGCAGGCTGTTTGCATCCATTTGATGTACTAGTGTGTGTTGTCACACTCAAATACGGTGTGTCAGGAAGGGGGCAATAGCTTTTTAGGACTTTCACAGCTGAAAGTGAATGTGAAAAGCGACCAAAGCTGTATCAGTCAAGTTTAGGTCGCATTAGAAGAACTCACCGTGAAACAGGCTTATGAGCATTTACAGCCAGCAGCTGCCTGTTACTAAGATGTGGCAGGTAGCAGTTGCAAGCTGCACGCCTACCCCACCGACCATCAAGGGACGGCTTGCTGTAGGATGAGAGCTGTGCCCCCTCTCTTTCTCCCACGTAGGCCAGGGGTGGGCAGGGTGATAATCTGCACTAAGTCAGCCATACAGACATACCATTTACCTCAGTAATTATTTTCCAAAGCTCAGAGGCTTATTTAAGTTTACCTGAGTGGATGTAGTCCCCACAACTAACAGCTAAAGCTAAGAGTTCCTGTAAGCAATGCCATGCAAAGGAGTGATGCAGGAAGAATCATACCTGCAGCTTTTGGTGTTCCAGTCCAAGTGACTGGTGCACATTTACAACTGGACTGAGCAGAGGAAACCTTTGGCAAGTCTAAAGTAATGCTCAAATTTTGGACCTGAATATGTGGCAAGACACCAGAACTGTTACCCAGTAATCCAGAAACAGGGCAATTTTTATTTTTTTTTTCAGGGTTTTTGGATTGTGTTTGGTTTTTTGGCTAAAGGGGTCACAGTCATTTCAAGGACGCAATGAAAAAGAAAGAAGCTGTATGGGAAGTTCCTTAATGACATGACATTTTAAGTAGTTCCTGATTTTAACTGGGGTCATTATTTCTAATCAAGGCTTGTCAGCAGATTTCACTTCATTTAATCTGTGTTGAAGAGTGATCTTGGAAAGGATTTATAATAAAAACAGTCACAGTAATTTAAAAGTGTTACAAGAGATGGGAGGAATTTTTAAAAAAGGGAGGTGTTTTAGGGGATGGCTTCCAAACAGGCTTCATACATGTACCTCCAAGTACAAACAAATAAATCACATCTGACCCATGCTGCTCCTGATTCTCCCATGTACCTGTCAGGAAAAGACGCAGAAAAATTAGATTACAGGAAAATTAGATTGCAGGCATGCACAGACAGAGAATACAATCTGTCTAGGTATAGGATGTCTAAGTATAGGAGTAGATGCTAAAGCCTTCTGAGAACAACCCCTGCCAAGATAAGATTCTCTAATTTTTTTTTCTTTTTTTAATAAAAATAGGTGGAGCAAGTTAAAGATAAATTTGTCTTGACAACCCGCAAGGTAGCAAGTAAGATAGCCCATGACAACTTTCCATGAAGAGAGATGTTTGAAGAATCACTTTCAAGCAAAAATTGTAAGAAATCTTTATGATATGTTTATAAATTAGTAACATCATTCATGTCATATTATCTTCCTTCCTTGTCTGGACTCTTCTACATTCCTCTGTTCTGCCCACAAATGTTTCTGTTTCAAGCAGCCAAACAGCAGAATGGCTGAAAATAGATGACTCCCACCGCCGTATTATTCCGCCTAGTTAATGTCTGTCTATTAGGCTGATGGTATAAACTTCTAACCTTGGCAGATGTATATCAAAAAATATTACAATCAAGCATGGCTAAAAGATTTTTTGAAAAGGTAGTCTTTGGTTTTTAGTGACATTTTAAAGCAGTGCCAACTCTCTGCAGTCTCTGTCTTTGAAAAGAAATTGGGGCCTTTGCCAGATTTCATGTTAACTACTGCTGGCAAAAACCTACAGGCAAACTGGCCCTTTATCTGGAAGCAGCAGCTGCAGCACCACATTTTAGAGAAACTGCATCTCTCAGTAGCCTCTCAAAATTTCATCACCTTGCTCCCATAAGAGCAGCTATGTTAAAATCTGTACTCTTTCAAAATGCGTATCCCTAAAACTAAAGAAATATCTGACAGGCAAGTATAAAAAGTCTAGGAAGATGAGAGACACCTTGACAGGTTATACGGATGCTGCTGTTTAGGGTAGTTTATGTTTCTGCATTTTCCACGTTTTATTAAGATAGGACGTATTCTTAAAGGCTTGGCCCATATTTAATGAAATGCACATATCTTCCACCTGTCGTCATGACAGGGAAACGCATGTGATCTGTATTACGAGATCAACTAACCCAGGTACAAAAATAATCACATTTCTGGGTGCACAAGCCGGTTTGGGTTCCATGGTGTCCCATGGCTGAGGGATGGGAGGGGACAAAATTGATTGAATTAAAAAGTGCATAAAATAAGCTTTGCAAACTTCATGTACACATTTTAACTTTTCCTACTGCTGTGTTTCCAAAGAGAGAGAGAAATTGTTTCAAACCATGAATGTTCTGCCTTAGCATGAATCTGTCACAGTTGCTATATGCAATTTTGCACTTATGAATGCTGGATAGATGGACCCGACTCTCCAGGTTTTTTTCCATGTGCAAAGTCCAGTATAACTATGATCAAGTCCTGAATTACATACTGCACCATTTCTACTGCACTAGATGACTAAATGAAGGGTTCTGCTGCAAAAGTGCAACAAGTGCGTAGGAACGGCCAGGGACAGCTGTGGACAGCCATTGTCTCTTGCACTCAATGTGAGACTTAGAAAATTGGCTGCTACTTCACTCCCCCTGGGCATTTGTCTAACAATATCTGGCACATGGACATAGAAGAAAAAGGTCCTGTGATGCAACCAGCTGCCCTGAGCTGTTGGCAGGCTGTGCCTGGAAAATGGGGTCCCAGGCTGGGAGAAAGCCCATAGTGCTGCTTTCAAGGAATTGAGCAGGGACAGGTCCCTCTCTCCCACCTGTGCATAATCATGCTGTAAAATAGGTGCTCTTTTTGCTACTTAAGATCAACTTCTCTGTCAGAGACTTAATGTACAGTTTGCATATACATGTTTAAATATACAGGGGCTACAAAGTTAGGGAGGAAAAAAAACCCAATTTCTGAGACTTCATTTTGACTGAAGGAACTATGAGATAAAAATAAGGGAGCATTTGAAGAGTGTTTCTCCAAGTATTAAAACAGGAAAAGTTTAGTTTGCTTGACACAGGTTTCTTCAGAAGAAAAAAAAAACATCCATAATACAACTGTCTGAAAATGTTACATAGAAAATGTGATTCTTGCCCTAACTGCTCAGGGTGTTGCAGACACCTTGGAAAGTTCTTTAGGTGCTTGAGAGGAGTCTTGAAACTGGTGCCCATTGTAGATCTTGATTGCTTGGGGAAAAAATTTAGCCTTGAACGTCTAACACAGGTTTTGAAATGCGTCTTGACCATACAAACGAAGACCATCAAAGTACCTAAGGAAAAAGACAAAGCTGTTATTTCATTGTATGAATGTATCCAGTATTTTCACCTGTATAAATGAAAGCATACTCTTTTGACCACTTGAACCCTGATGGGTGGTGTTTGCTTTCTTCTTTGGCAAAGCCCACATCTCCTAATACTATTGTTGCAATCCATAAAGTACAGAATATACGTCTTCTATCTGTGTGTGCAGTGCGTGACACTGTCTGGCCTGCAGGTGAATATAATACAGAGGATTCAGAGAGAGGTGATTCCATTTTGCAGTACAAGCAAAGGACAGCATGGCATGGCTATGATAGTATGGTACCTGCAGAAAGCGTCATACCATTATAGGAAATCAGTAGCAAAACAACTGATGTCAGTGGTTGCAAGAACTAGAGCATATGCTACCTAATTTTGCAGAATGACATAGCAATATTTCTGAAATTTAATATTTACTCAGCTTCTTTTCAGAAACTTGCCAACTGTCTTGTTACAAAGTGGGATTATTTAGAAGTAATTGCACAAATTGCTTGTCACATACAATATTCCTTTACTGCTTGAGAAGTACTCTCTCAGCTGCAGTTAATTTGAGCAGTAGTGTCTAATATTCATTAATTAAAGATCTATATTCCCTGTGGGTTATCCTGTGTCTTATTCTTCACTTTGTAAATTTGAATTGGTTATGATTATGTTTCCTGTTAAATATTCAGAATGAAGTTCTTCACTCAAATAAATGCTTTAGTCATTATTTGGCCATTTAAAATAAGATAAAGTCACTTTTCAATATTATTAGTATAGAGTTAAAGTTGCCCTGTGGTGCCTTTTGTGCTTCAAGAATGTTTTGTGCAGTCTTTGAAAAGCAAAAAATATTATTTTAACAAGTGCCTCAGATGTATCATGGCACTTTCTGTGCAGGGGCTGGCAGTAGATGCTGAAAATTATCTGTATGAAATCAAGCTGTATTAATTGCATGAACTGTAGTTATGTTGAATGAGGTAGGAACAATGGAGGGACTAATAAGAACAGTGTGGTGAAGCTGTGAGTTTGATAGGAAGACAACTGGAACATAGACTTAAGATCAAAGGAAAGATGCATTTGGCCTGCCTCATTTTACTCTTATCAGCATTGTCTTAAAAGCATTTAAATACTTGTTGATACAGGATTGTCAGTACTAAGGTGGGCAACGTAGTACAGTACAAGTTGGGGGGGTGATTGCTAGGTAAGTCCTTCTCCCTTGGGAATCTGTTCTGGTGAAAGGAAAAGTCAATTAGTCCTACCTACAACTCTTCAAGCCCTCAGCTGCAATAGCAGGGCATGCACAAAATAATCTTCTGTTTCCCCCATAAGGCATGTGGAATTCACATTCAAAGCTTTTTTTTTAAGACAAATAGTATTTCAAGTTTAAAAAAACAAATGTGTTCTCTAAAATTATTTTAATATAATGAAAACCAGGCTGCAGATTAAAGCTTTGATCTGAATGTGAAAGAACAGAGAAATACAACTAGTTCAGCTTGCTCATGCCCATTTCAGCTGGCATACCACTATACAGGCACACCACTCCAGGAAGCCATTAAGCCATGAAACTCGGATCTCTTATCAGCAAAAGCATTTTAATGTTTCTACCCAAATCAGCTGTTCCAATCAGTTGTTTGCTGATCATTTGATTTGCCTGTTCCTAAGATAACACATATTTTCATATTTAATTGTTAAGAATTTTTGTACACATCAATGGGGCACTTTCGGGAACAGCATAGATGAACTGGAAAATGGATTCCTCAGTAGCAGTTACCTAATACTTATCGTTTCAGAAGTTAATTCAAAAGATAAGCCTACCGTTCTCTTTCTTGTAGTCCACAGTTCTCAAACAGGTTTTCTTAAGGAAGAGCCTTGATGTTGGCACTGGCAATCACAGCCGCAAGTGAAAGCAGAACAGAGGGCTTTCCTGCTGTCTTGGAAAGGAAGTCTTAGCTGACATTGAAATAGCAATGACTTCAAAAGTCCAGGGAAGAAGAAGAAAGAATAATGTGAACCTTTTCACTGTTTACTGAGGGAGCTGTACACAGCAAGTGTGTGTCTTACAGGAGAGAGTGACTTCTAAAGATTAATGAATTCAGATTCACGTTACCATGAAGAGAGAGAAAAAAAATGTTATCTACATGCACAGAAGGGGAATATGAGGAACAGGCAGGATAAGACGGCCTATAGTCACATAGGAAAGCTGTGGGAGAATAAGAAATAGGATGCAAAACTTGCCAGTCATTTCCTATGATCTCTTTACACATTTCCCCCATAATGGGGCTGGGAATGAATTTAGTTTCACATCTTAATACTAGAACTTCATATAGGAGAAGGGGGAGAAGTGTTCAGGACTGTCGTGCTTGCCTGGATAACTATCTCTGAGACAAATCCTAAAATGCTGAAGTGTCTTAAAATGTCTGAAATGATTCAACTTCATTAGGATAAAATGTTCTGAAGACTTCATGATGCAAAGTGTGTGAAATAATTTGGAGATGAAAAGGGAACAGTTTCCAGTTTGAAGAGATTTATTTTGAGTCTTCAGACAATTTTATATTATTTCTTGACACACAACTTGTGATCTATCAGCATGAAAGGCTACAGAATATAAGAAAATCGTGTCTTAATTAGTATGTAGATGGAAAATTATAAACCCATCCTCCTTCCTCCTCTGCACTGCATTCGGTTTGACAGCATTTTAAAGTCATTACAAGAATTTTGTCTTTTTTTTTTTTTTACTTTTACCGTACTATATCAGTATTTCTTAGCTTTTGGATCACAAGAAATGTATTACTTACAAGATCTGAAAACAACACTCGTGGCCACATGAATAGCTGTCCTTGCAGCCCACATTGACAGGAAATGTAATTGGGATGTTTCCTTTATCATTTTATTTGCTTTCCAGGGGTCAAGTAAAAGTTGAAGGCAACTTATTCATAGGAGTAAAACTGTGAGAAAAATAGCTCTAGTCTTCATTGAGGAGAGTAATTGTGTTGTGTTGACCTTCACTGGCTGCCAGATGCTCACTCTTCCTCTGTCACTCCTCCTCCTCAACTCGATGCAGGGGGAAATAAGATGACAAAGCTTGTGGGTCAAGATTAAAGACAAGGAGGTCACTTACCAGTCACCATCACGGGCAAAATTGACGGGACTTGGGGAAAATTAATTTAGTTTACTGCCAATTTTAAAAATAGAGTAAGATGGTGACAAAGACAAAACCAAAACAACTTCCCTTCAACCCTTCTTCCCAGACTCAACTTCACTCTTTCATTCCCAACTCTTCCACCTCCTCTGCACCAAGTAGAGCAGGGGGACAAGGAGTAGGGGTTGTAGTCAGTCCATAAGGGTTCCTCTCTGCCACTCCTTTATCCTTAAACTTTTCCCCTGCTCCAGCATGGAGTTCCTCCTGTGGGATACAGGCCTTCATGAACTTCTGCAAAGTGGGTCCTTCCCACAGGTTGCAGTTCTTCAAGAACCGTTCCAGTGTGGGTCTTCTCCACAGAGTGCAGTCTTTCAGCAGTGGACTGCACCAGCGTGGGTCCCTGTAAGTGCCACATCCTGCCAGGAAACCTGCTCCTGCATGGGCTCCTCTCCAAATGCTGAAGCTCCTGCCAGGAACCTGCTCCAACACGGGATTCCCACAGGCTGAAGCTTCCTTCAGGACATGGGGTCCTCCATGGGTTGCACTGTGGACCTCTATGGGCTGCAGGTGGACAATGTGCATCAGCATGGTCTTCTCCAGGGGCTGCAGGGCAATCTCTGCTCCAGCACCCAGAGCACATCCTCCCCATCATTCTTGTGTGACCTTGGTGTCTGCAGGACTCTTTCTCCCATATTTTTCTCACTCCTTTCCCTCACAACTGTTGTACAGCATTTTTTCCCTTTCTTAAGTATGTTATTACAGAGTCACCACCACCTTGGCTGAGGGGCTCAGCTGTACCCTGGAGTGGGTTCCATTGAATGGAATCTGCTCTGTCTGGCATGGGGCAGCATCTGCCTCTCCTCACAGAAGCACCCTGCAATCCCCTCCACCACCACCCGGGCATGGGCACCCTATGCAGTAATGCAGTACTTGATGAAGAACCTTTTGGTTTCTCTGTTAGAAGCTGGAGGCTGCTCTATACACTTTGTGGAAATAATGTGTGAATCTATCATAAATACCCATATAGTCTGGACTAGACTAGGCTAGAATAGCTAAGTTGGAAGGGACCTACAATGACCATTTAGTCTAACTGCCTGACACTTCAAGGCTGAAGCATGTTAAGGGCATTGTCCAAATGCCTTTTAAACACTTGACAGGCTTGGGACATCAACCACCTCTCTAGGAAGCCTGTTTGACCACCCTCTCAGGAAAGAAATGCTTCCTAATGCCCAGACTAAACCTCCCCTGCTGTAGCTTTGAACCATTCCCAGGCATGCTGTCACTGAATTCCAGGGAGAAGAGATCAGCACCTCCCTCTCCACATCCCCTCCTCAGGAAGCTGCAGAAAGCAACAAGGTTGCCCCTCAGCCTCCTTTTCTCCAAACTAGCCAAACCCAGAATCCTCAGCTGCTCCTCACAGGACATGCCTTCCAGCCCTTCCACCAGCTTGGCTGACTTCCTCCAGATGCATTCAAGTGCCTTAACATCCTTCTTAAATTGTGGGGCCCAGAACTACTCCAGGTGAGGCCGCACCAACACTGAATACAGGGGGACAATCACCTCTTTTGACCGTCTGGCTGTGCTGTGTTTGATGCTCCCCAGGACGTGGGTTGCCCTCTTGGCTGCCAGGGCACGGCTGGTGGCTCGTGGTGGGCCTGCTGCCAACCAACACCCCCAGATCCCTTTCTGCAGGGCTGCTCTCCAGCCACTCCTTTCCCCATTTATACTTGTGTCCAGCGTTACTCCATCCCAGGTGCAGAATCTGGCATTTGTTCTAGTAAAATTCCATACCAATGATGATTGCCCAATGCTTCAGTCTGCCTAGGTTCTTCTGCAAGGCCTTTTGTCCCTCCAGAGAGCCAACAGCATCTCCTAGTTTGGTAATATCATCAAACTTGCTAATTGTGCATTCAACTCAGTCATCTAGACCATTGAAAAATATATTGAACAGAACTGGCCCTGGATTTGACCCCTGAGGAACACCACTAGTGACTGGTCTCCAGCCAGATGTAGCCCCATTCACTACAACTCTTTGAGCTCAGCCCTTCAGCCAGTTCTTCACCCAATGCACTGTGAACCTGCTCATCTCACAGTCAGACAACTTGTCCAGAAGGATGCTGTGAGGGACAGTATCAAAAGCCTTGACATGGCAAATGGTACCATCTTACTGTACATACCCTTTATGAATATGTGTTCGGTGTTTTTAGTAATCATACCCTTTAAGACACAGAAGACAATCTGCAAATCAAGCAAGTTATAGCCGAGTACATTACTGTTTTGCAAGTATTTGTGTAGCTGTAGAGCTTCTTATTCATTCAGAGTTTGCTGTATAAATGCTTGACAGATGGCTGTGTTCAACGACATGGCTGGGCAGCATAGAAGAAAGTAGCCCCTTTGCTCTGCCTGGGGCTGCTCTGTGCCTGGAGGGAAAAGATCATACTCTCCCTGAGGGTCTCTGCAGCATGGGCTGGGACCCCTCCCAAGATGATGGATGGCATGAGAGGGACTGGGAGGGCAAAACCCCTCCTGC